>JAXIVJ010000345.1:0-175000 GCA_036785665.1 Chirona hameri | reverse complement strand
GTCCAGGGTTGCCCGACCACGAGTCCAGGGTTGCCCGACCGCGAGTCCAGGGTTGCCCGGTCGCGAGTCCAGGGTTTCCCGGCCGCGAGTTCAGGATTGCCCGGCCGCGAGTCCAGGGTAAACCACCGCGAGTCCAGGGTTGCCCGGCCGCGAGTCCAGGGTTGCCCGGCCGCGAGTCCAGGGTTGCTCGGCCGCGAGTCCAGGGTTGCCCGGCCGCGAATCCAGGGTTACTCGGCCGCGAGTCCAGGGTTGCCCGGCCACGAGTCCAGGGTTGCCCGACCGCGAGTCCAGGGTTGCCCGGCCGCGAGTCCAGGGTTGCCCGGCCGCGAGTCCAGGGTTGCTCGGCCACGAGTCCAGGGTTGCCCGACCGCGAGTCCAGGGCTGCCCGGCCGCGAGTCCAGGGTACACCACCGCGAGTCCAGGGTTGCCCGGCCGAGAGTCCAGGGTTGCCCGACCGCGAGTCCAGGGTTGCCCGGCCGCGAGTCCAGGGTTGCTCGGCCACGAGTCCAGGGTTGCCCGACCACGAGTACAGGGTTGCCCGGCCGCGAGTCCAGGGTAAACCACCGCGAGTACAGGGTTGCCCAACCGCGAGTCCAGGGTTGCCCGGCCGCGAGTCCAGGGTTACTCGGCCGCGAGTCCAGGGTTGCCTGGCCGCGAGTCCAGGGTAAACCACCGCGAGTTCAGGGTTGCCCGGCCGCGAGTCCAGGGTTGCCCGGCCGCGAGTCCAGGGTTGCTCGGCCGCGAGTCCAGGGTTGCCCGGCCGCGAGTCCAGGGTAAACCACCGCGAGTTCAGGGTTGCCCGGCCGCGAGTCCAGGGTTGTTCGGCCGCGAGTCCAGGGTTGCCCGGCCGCGAGTCCAGGGTAAACCACCGCGAGTCCAGGGTTGCCCAACCGCGAGTCCAGAGTTGCCCAACCGCGAGTCCAGGATTGCCCGGCCGCGAGTCCAGGGTTGCTCGGCCGCGAGTCCAGGGTTGCCCGGCCGCGAGTCCAGGGTAAACCACCACGAGTCCAGGGTTGCCCAACCGCGAGTCCAGGATTGCCCGGACGCGAGTCCAGGGTTGGTCGGCCGCGAGTCCAGGGTTGCCCGGCCGCGAGTCCAGGGTAAACCACCGCGAGTTCAGGGTTGCCCGGCCGCGAGTCCAGGGTTGCTCGGCCGCGAGTCCAGGGTTGCCCGGCCGCGAGTCCAGGGTAAACCACCGCGAGTCCAGGGTTGCCCAACCGCGAGTCCAGGATTGCCCGGCCGCGAGTCCAGGGTTGCTCAGCCGCGAGTCCAGGGTTGCCCGGCCGCGAGTCCAGGGTAAACCACCGCGAGTCCAGGGTTGCCCAACCGCGAGTCCAGGATTGCCCGACCGCGAGTCCAGGGTTGCTCGGCCGCGAGTCCAGGGTTGCCCGGCCGCGAGTCCAGGGTAAACCACCGCGAGTTCAGTGTTGCCCGGCCGCGAGTCCAGGGTTGCTCGGCCGCGAGTCCAGGGTTGCCCGGCCGCGAGTCCAGGGTAAACCACCGCGAGTCCAGGGTTGCCCAACCGCGAGTCCAGGGTTGCCCGGCCGCGAGTCCAGGGTTGCTCGGCCGCGAGTCCAGGGTTGCCCGACCGCGAGTCCAGGGTAAATCACCACGAGTCCAGGGTTGCCCAACCGCGAGTCCAGGATTGCCCGGACGCGAGTCCAGGGTTGCTCGGCCGCGAGTCCAGGGTTGCCCGGCCGCGAGTCCAGGGTAAACCACCGCGAGTTCAGGGTTGCCCGGCCGCGAGTCCAGGGTTGCTCGGACGCGAGTCCAGGGTTGCCCGGCCGCGAGTCCAGGGTAAACCACCGCGAGTCCAGGGTTGCCCAACCGCGAGTCCAGGATTGCCCGGCCGCGAGTCCAGGGTTGCTCGGCCGCGAGTCCAGGGTTGCCCGGCCGCGAGTCCAGGGTAAACCACCGCGAGTCCAGGGTTGCCCAACCGCGAGTCCAGGATTGCCCGACCGCGAGTCCAGGGTTGCTCGGCCGCGAGCCCAGGGTTGCCCGGCCGCGAGTCCAGGGTAAACCACCGCGAGTTCAGTGTTGCCCGGCCGCGAGTCCAGGGTTGCTCGGCCGCGAGTCCAGGGTTGCCCGGCCGCGAGTCCAGGGTAAACCACCGCGAGTCCAGGGTTGCCCAACCGCGAGTCCAGGGTTGCCCGGCCGCGAGTCCAGGGTTGCTCGGCCGCGAGTCCAGGGTTGCCCGGCCGCGAGTCCAGGGTAAACCACCGCGAGTCCAGGGTTGCCCGGCCGCGAGAGACATGCTGCGTGTCCTCGGGAGGAGTTAATCAGAGACTTTCCTCCCCTCTGGAGCCTATTCCACAACGAACTGGTGATTAATTCGCAAGACTAACATTGCTTACCTGCCCTGAGAGGGAAACCAGGGGTGCTCCTGAACTACATGTCTATGTTAGTTATATATTGCAAGTGTATCTTCAATATGTATCACGGACTTTAAGCTAATAAGTTCCCTGGAGCTCCTGCAACTTGATCAAATGCTATACTGGATGTGGACCTCGTCACTCCTGTGGGCCTGCAGGGGGATCGACTATCGAGACAACAGCGAGAACAACGACATCAGGCATATTTAACAGTAGGTTGCTTCCTACCAGAAGAAAACCACACTCAGAATCAAGGTTATTGCAATACTAATAATAAATAACCTTATTCTGATTATCACGATAACATATTTTAACAAGACAAAGCTTGTTTTAATCTTTTAAACAAATAGTTATTAAATATCTTTTTTAAATATTTTTTATATTTTTTTCTCTCGGCATAATGAGAATAGGGCTGTCCCGCGCACTGCAGTGGCTTTGCGCCGAACACGAACTGCAGGGGGTTGATTTCCGCCCCCCCCCCCCCGTGAGTTCTCGCAAACTAAGCTTCGTAGCGACAAGCCAAAAACGTCATTTGATAGCTTGATACAAGTTATATCGTAACTATTCAATAATATTTTAGGTCAGATCAAAATTGAGGTCACCGGAGGTCATCAAAGGTCAAATTTTACAGTTTTTTCCTGTTTTAGGACATCGCTCTAGAAATTCCCATATATCTAGGAAACTATGCTCGTTAGAAACAAACGGAAAAAAGAAAACGCCAGCCAGTGAAATTTGCAATCAAGAAAAATTGATTGATGCCCTCAAAATTGATCTCAGGTCAATATTTGAGGCTTCAGAGGTCAAAAAAGTAAAAACATGCTGTTTTTTGAAAAATAGTTTTTCGCTATTCACTTTTTATTTAATCAAAATAACGAAAAACTGTTTACGGAATTGCGTTTATCTTGTCCAGGCGCTTCGAATGATATACATGTTGACCTTGTTTAGTCAACTTAAAAATTTGACCTCAGGTCTAGGTCAAGTGGTGACCCAAGTAGGGCATGTTTCATATGGGAAGACGTATCCGGCCAACTGGGTCCACCTCGGTAACGACTGCTACCTGGTGCCACCACGGAAGAAGGCCACCTGGCTGGAGGCTCAGCATGCGTGCGCGGCGTTCGACCGCAGGGCCCGGCTGGCGTCCGTCCACCAGGTGAACAGGGCCCGGCTGACGTCGGTCCACCAGGTGAACAGGGCCCGGCTGACGTCGGTCCACCAGGTGAACAGGGCCCGGCTGACGTCCGTCCACCAGGTGAACAGGGCCCGGCTGACGTCGGTCCACCAGGTGAACAGGGCCCGGCTGACGTCGGTCCACCAGGTGAACAGGGCCCGGCTGACGTCGGTCCACCAGGTGAACAGGGCCCGGCTGACGTCGGTCCACCAGGTGAACAGGGTCCGGCTGACGTCGGTCCACCAGGTGAACAGGGCCCGGCTGACGTCCGTCCACCAGGTGAACAGGGCCTACGTCACTCGTGTGGTGGCCGACAGCGGCGATGCAGGAGTCTGGATAGGACTGGTCCGAATCTCCGGAGACAGCAAGTGGCAATGGCATGACGGCACACCGTTGGACTACACCAACTGGGCACTGGCTCAGCCCGATAACTACGGCGGAGAGGAGGCCTGTGCTGCCGTGGTCCCGGGATAACTACGGCGGAGAGGAGGCCTGTGCTGCCGTGGTCCCGGAATAACTGCGGCGGAGAGGAGGCCTGTGCTGCCGTGGTCCCGGAATAACTGCGGCGGAGAGGAGGCCTGTGCTGCCGTGGTCCCGGAATAACTGCGGCGGAGAGGAGGCCTGTGCTGCCGTGGTCCCGGGATAACTACGGCGGAGAGGAGGCCTGTGCTGCCGTGGTCCCGGGATAACTACGGCGGAGAGGAGGCCTGTGCTGCCGTGGTCCCGGAATAACTGCGGCGGAGAGGAGGCCTGTGCTGTCGTGGTCCCGGGATAACTGCGGCGGAGAGGAGGCCTGTGCTGCCGTAGTCCCGGAATAACTGCGGCGGAGAGGAGGCCTGTGCTGCCGTGGTCCCGGAATAACTGCGGCGGAGAGGAGGCCTGTGCTGCCGTGGTCCCGGAATATAGAGGAGGACTGTGCTGCCGTGGTCCCGGAATATAGAGGAGGACTGTGCTGCCGTGGTCTCGGAATATAGAGGAGGACTGTGCTGCCGTGGTCCCGGAATATAGAGGAGGCCTGTGCTGCCGTGGTCCCGGAATATAGAGGAGGCCTGTGCTGCCGTGGTCCCGGAATATAGAGGAGGCCTGTGCTGCCGTGGTCCCGGAATATGGCGGAGAGGAGGCCTGTGCTGCCGTGGTCCCGGAATATAGAGGAGGCCTGTGCTGTCGTGGTCCCGGAATATAGAGGAGGCCTGTGCTGCCGTGGTCCCGGAATATAGAGGAGGCCTGTGCTGCCGTGGTCCCGGAATATAGAGGAGGACTGTGCTGCCGTGGTCTCGCAATATAGAGGAGGCCTGTGCTGCCGTGGTCCCCGAATATAGAGGAGGCCTGTGCTGCCGTGGTCCCGGAATATAGAGGAGGCTTGTGCTGCCGTGGTCCCGGAATATAGAGGAGGACTGTGCTGCCGTGGTCCCGGACTGGGCTGCCGTGGTCCCGGACTGTGCTGCCGTGGTCCCGGACTGTGCTGCTGTGGTCCCGGACTGTGCTGCCGTGGTCCCGGAATATGACACTTGGATTGATTTGCCATGTTCACTTGAAGTCAAATTTATGTGCCAAATCGGTCTGAGTTCGCCTTCGTGACGGGCTTGTCCGAACCAAACGATTCCTCCGTTAGAAGCTTCCGATGACAGACCTTTCATGCGTTTGGGTGTTTCGGTTTTGGGTCCATGCTCCGTTTACCTGCGATGTAGCCTACGTTAACAAGACACCGACAGCCGTACACTTGTACAGTCGGTCTCATAATGATTTTCTCTTGCCACCACGTGGCGCTACGGTCGCGATAGGCACACAAAAAGTGGTTTCCCCACCGTAAGTTGGTACCCATTGTGGCTGTCTGGCAGGTGCGTAACCTGGAGAGTGAGAGGGAGGGAGGGAGTGCGGGGCGTTGTCGGAATGGAATGCGCCGCGACCCGGGTGGTGGTCAGGGCCATCTGTCTCGAGGGTCAAGAGGTCGCCTGTCCTGAGCTGGCAGAGATCCAATATTGGAGACCGAATAACAGTGTTCACCACATCAGCCCAAATAGCTCATTCGGTATAGCTGTCTACTCCTAGCGTATTCGTAGATTGGTCGTGGGTTCGAACCGTGCTGGCACGAATCTCTTTTACGTGTATTTCGTTCTTAATCATGCCACGTGTCTTGTGCAATGCAGAACCCCGAAATTACGAATGCAAACGTCCACCTGATGATTCTACACGAAAAAGCAGACAAATGCAGTGGGCCTCGCACCGATATGTTCGCATCACGCCGCTCCGTCCTTCACGCTCCACAAACACACCCGGGCGGGTTAAATCCATTAACCCTCGCCAGTGCAGGGGGGTTGATGGCACCCCCTCGTTTTTTTCGGGAGTAACTCGCGTAAATATCAACTGATTGCGATAAAACATTCAGTACCTTACTTGTGGACAATTTGACACATATTATGATTTTTTTAAGTTGTAGGTCACATGACCCGTGACCTTTGACCTGTTTGCCAAGGTCATGTCAGGCGCAACTGGCGTCCCGTAGTATTGATCCTTGTAACTTGTGCAGTGTCATAGTGTTTGTTGTTCATGAGCAAATGCACAGGTGTTTTCAGGTGACAGTTGTGGTTTCCATTGATATGTTTACCTCGATTGACCTTTTCAGAGGTCAACCGAGGTCACTGACCTCCGATGACCTCATATTACTTTTTTGTCTTCTGGCAGTTTCTAGAACAATTTGTGACGCTGATTTCAAATATGGGATCCATTTTACATAACTATATTTTCCACTGGGGTCATGCGCCCCAACAGGTCAACCGAGTTCACTGACCTCAAATGACCTGACATGACCTGACATGACCTTTTTGGAATTTGGCAGTTTCTAGGACATTTTGTGACGCTGATTTCAAATGTGGCACCCATTTAGAAAAAGTATATGCTCATTCGCGATTCTAGCTCGATTAAATTAAATTTATACGCATTTACAATTTGGTTGAATTTTGGGTCATTGACATGACCTCAGAGGTTATCTAATGACCTAGGACCTTAAAATCGGGTACCAATGGCTTCATCTCGTAACAAGCAATACCCTCGTTCTTTAATCGAAGCTCTAGCTCAATTAAGGTCGAAACGCTAGGGGGTCGTACCCCCCTCCCCTCCCCCCCCCCCCCCCCGTGCACGGTCACGCTCACGCACTGATCGGACGCTGCACGGGCGAGGGCTAAGTTAGCGACGATATCTGCGACGACAGTATTTAAAACATTAGGTCTATGAAGCATCGTCAGGTGTGTAGCTGATAGAGCATCTGACTGGCTACGTGTTTAAATTTAACGTTGATCAGGAAAAATATCGACACTTTATTTTTTGGCGCAATGCAAATTTCTCAATCGTCGCAAGCAACACGACGGATAGCCATTTCCGAGACATCTGTGACGACGGTATCGGTCATCCTGAGATACAAATATTCGTCTTAAAGTATAGCTCGTGCAGTGTTCTATCAATTGCACACTTAGGGATGCTTCACAGACCTATGGTTTTCTTAAAACTGGTCATCACAGACATCGTCGCCAACTTAACATTCTAGGTCTGCGTATATTTCCAACCACGGTCCGCCACACAGCCTCGCAACACATGCGCATTGTTATTCTCGATCGGCCTGTGTGGGTCAGACCAGGACGGAGCGGTGCAGATTCCGCCAAGTATCGGCTGGCACCGGGCGAGCTGTCAAACCGGTCCGGCCCCGCCTCGGTGCGGGATTCAGCCAGCTATCGTTTTGCCTACCGTGGGAGACCCAGAACTAGGGAAGATAATTATGAGACCGACTGTACATGAACAGTGCAGGTACATGCACAATGCCCACTACAGTGTGGCTTGTGCTGAGGTGCGCTTCTGCATTAACAGCATGCTAGGCTGGACATCGAGCGATGACCGACTAGTATTGCTGCCGTGATCGTTTACGGAGACTTTGGTGATACTTTTCAATGGACACTATTACAGGCAGGGGTGCTAAGAGATGCTACTAGGGAGGCACTATCTTTGGCACTGGTGGAGCCACTCAAGACAGTAAGCCGGACAGGAAGACAGAACCTTTCACTAGTGGTTGTGCTTGTTCACCTAAGCTTGAAGCCACCCAACTTTGCACAGTTGTAGTGGTCCATATGTTTATTGCTGGTGTTGCTGAATAAAAACGTATATACAAATTAACTCTTTACCGAGATGACGCGACACGGATGTGACGTTTTCGACAGGGGAACATCGGCATGTGAGCGGCACGAGCCGACCTTGGCCATGATTTTGGAAGTTGAATTATTCGCAACTACTCGATTAATGTACATGTACTTTGCAAACGAAAACGTTTATGTCCTATAAATATCGTTTTTTATAATTAATCTTTGTCGTGTTTAGAAGCAGCGAGCGCTGACGCACAACCCTGTGGCTTCCATATATAGCGGCGGCTGTGGCCAAGACCCGCGCCGGCCGCCCGCTCAGCCTGCCCCTGCTGATCCGGCAGACCCCCGGTCACGTAACCGCCAGCTCTCGGGAAAACGGTAGAATGCTGGTCCACCGAGCGCGGGGCTACGACATGGCCGGCTCACGGTCATCCTAACCATTGTAAACAATGACAAGAAAACAAAGTTAAGCCGCGCGGGCAACATCTGCGGCATAATGCTGCACTAGGCGGATGCAGAAATGCCTCAGCTATGTAATGAGCTTACTTGACCGAAACACTGACTATTCTAGACGGCTTAATTCGGGCGTAAACACGGAACACTCCACAGGGCGGCCGCCGTAATCAGGCGCCACCCGCATTTTCTAGCAGGCACTAGCTAAACATGTAGCCTGCTTGGAAGTGAATATTTTATGAAGGGAATGGGCCCTGGGGCCAGAAATTACCGCCAAGGAGAGTCTTTGCCAGATACTTAATGCAATTAATTTGCCCATTTTCCAAATTTGTATAAGCAATTGCGAAACCTTGTGTCATGCCGCGAAGCGGCGTGAAATTTTCCACTATTTGACACTATAGATACCTGGATTTTGACTGCTGCAAAGACAATTTTTACGATAAATTGTTAATTTTCCTCGCAAAAAGTGGGGGGGGGGGGGGGGGGGGTCGACCCCCCCCCCCCCCCCCCGACCCTCTGGTCGGCGACACCTCTGGCTGACAAATAGTGCAACACACACTCTTCTGAGAGAGAAATGTTAAATTGTTTTGTACTACTTCCCCCCCCCAGAATTAAAAAAAACGCGTCAGATTTATTAAATTACCATTTTTAAACCAAAAAAAACACCAAGTGGATCAGAGTGCAGCGCACTACCGCTCATTATGACCGCGCCGACCACGGCTAGCAGGCGCTCCAGCTATAGCAGGCGCTCCAGGCGACGGCGAGCAGTCCCTGGGCAGGCTCGAGGGCTGCGTTCACAGACGCAATGGCCCTCTGGATAAGCTGGATAAGCCCCGAACAGACTCAATGACCCCTAGGCAGGTTGGAGAGGCCCCTGAACAGACTCTAATGGGCTCGCTGAGCCAGAGGCCCCTGAACATACTCAATGGGCCCCTGGACATGCTCGAGAGGCCCCTGAACAGACTCTAATGGGCCCCCTGAGCCAGAGGCCCCTGAACATACTCAATGGGCCCCTGGACATGCTCGAGAGGCCCCTGGGTTGGCTTCGAAAGCCCTTCAGTGGCTCTGAGGGCTCTTGGCATGCACCAGAGTGACCCTTGCCTGGTTTGAGGGCTCCTCTGTTGCTTTTTGAAAGTCATTTAGCTAATGCAAATGGTATCTGGGCCAATCTCGATGGGCCCCCTGTGACCCGTAAGAGGGGGGGGTCAATTGCCCTCCCCCTGGCAGCCTTCTGCATATCACCCCCTCTGGCCTACAGGGGGCCCCTGGCATTTGACCTCCGGAGGGCCTCTCTGGATTCCAGAGGGCCCTCTTCGGCCTTTACTGGCCTTGCTGACCTCCAAAGGACCCCCTCTTGCCTCCGGGGGCCCATCTGTGACCTCCATAAGTCCCCTCTTATCTCCCCTCTGGCTTCCAGATGGCCTCTTATGGCCTACAAATACCCCCTCTGACCTCCAGAGGACCCCCTCTGGCTTCCAGGGGCCCCTGTGACCTCCGCGATGGGGCCTGCGAGATGGGGCCTATTTGAAGCATGGAAGGTCCTCCTAAAATGACAGGGGGGCAAAAAGATATGTCCCCCCAGCCCGACGACAGGGGCCCTACCAACAATTGTGTGTGGATAGCATGTGGGCCCACTGTGGCCGCATGAGGCCCTCATGCGGCCGGAGTGGGCCCACGTGCTATCCACACGTAATTCCTGGTAGGGGGAGAGGCGACTGCAATCTTATTTTAGCTCATGCGGGATGTGTATCATAGCTTTGGCAGCACTTTGGGTGATCATGGTCGTAATAAAAGGCTTTGAATGGAAAGTATGGGCCATAAACTCAAATAAGTCGATTTTGACTTTTGACCTGACCGTGACCCGACATTTCACTTCACTTTGACATCTGTGAGTATGCTTTAGATTCGTCTAATTGAGAAATGTATATTTCCGCCTTGCGCGTCTCACTGCGATCATTGGTTCGGAAGATAACCAGGGGGCGTTTATCCCACACCCCACCCCTCAATGGTGGTCTGCTGAGACCGCAGTCAATGGTGGTTTGCTGAGACCGCAGTCAATGGTGGTCTGCTGACACCGCAGTCAATGGTGGTCTGCTGAGACCGCAGTCAATGGTGGTCTGCTGAGACCGCAGTCAATGGTGGTCTGCTGAGACCGCAGTCAATGGTGGTCTGCTGAGACCGCAGTCAATGGTGGTCTGCTGAGACCGCAGTCAATGGTGGTCTGCTGAGACCGCAGTCAATGGTGGTCTGCTGAGACCGCAGTCAATTGTGGTCTGCTGAGACCGCAGTCAATGGTGGTCTGCTGAGACCGCAGTCAATGGTGGTCTGCTGAGACCGCAGTCAATGGTGGTCTGCTGAGACCGCAGTCAATGGTGGTCTGCTGAGACCGCAGTCAATGGTGGTCTGCTGAGACCGCAGTCAATGGTGGTCTGCTGAGACCGCAGTCAATGGTGGTCTGCTGAGACCGCAGTCAATGGTGGTCTGCTGAGACCGCAGTCAATGGTGGTCTGCTGAGACCGCAGTCAATGGTGGTCTGCTGAGACCGCAGTCAATGGTGGTCTGCTGAGACCGCAGTCAATGGTGGTCTGCTGAGACCGCAGTCAATGGTGGTCTGCTGAGACCGTAGTCAATGGTGGTCTGCTGAGACCGCAGTCAATGGTGGTCTGCTGAGACCGCAGTCAATGGTGGTCTGCTGAGACCGCAGTCAATGGTGGTCTGCTGAGACCCCAGTCAATGGTGGTCTGCTGAGACCGCAGTCAATGGTGGTCTGCTGAGACCGCAGTCAATGGTGGTCTGCTGAGACCGCAGTCAATGGTGGTCTGCTGAGACCGCAGTCAATGGTGGTCTGCTGAGACCTCAGTCAATGGTGGTCTGCTGAGACCGCAGTCAATGGTAGTCTGCTGAGACCGCGGTCAATGGTGGTCTGCTGAGACCGCAGTCAATGGTGGTCTGCTGAGACCGCAGTCAATGGTGGTCTGCTGAGACCGCAGTCAATAGTGGTCTGCTGAGACCGCAGTCAATGGTGGTCTGCTGAGACCGCAGTCAATGGTGGTCTGCTGAGACCGCAGTCAATAGTGGTCTGCTGAGACCGCAGTCAATGGTGGTCTGCTGAGACCGCAGTCAATGCCGGGTTAATGCCCTATTAGGCCAGGCCTGGATTTTGAACAAAGCGCATTGGTAGCCGAGAGATTGCCTTACTTGCCTTGCCTTGCCTTGCCTTGTCTTGCCTTGCCTTGAAAGAAATCCGTCAATTACACTGTAGCTCATCAGTGACCTCAGGTGACCTCTGAAATCAAATGATCTCAACGAAAGCCAGTGGATATTACCATCTGGCTATGCCATCTGTTGCCCTCCTAAACAGCCAACAGTCGGAAAATGGACGAATTAAACGCATCACTGCTGCGGGACACTGGCTGTGTCTGACATGACCTCGAGAAACCATAGGTGGTGCCGTAGGAGCCATAGGTGGTGGTGATGAGTCGCAGGATTTCAAAACCTTCCGCGTATGTCTCAATTTGTAATAAAGTAGCCGCTACTGAAGCGTCATCATAATAAAGTAGCCGCTTCTGAAGCGTCATCGTAATAAAGTAGCCGCTAATGAAGCGTCATCGTAATAAAGTAGCCGCTACTGAAGCGTCATCGTAATAAAGTAGCCGCTACTGAAGCGTCATCGTAAAAAAGTAGCCGCTACTGAAGCGTCATCGTAATAAAGTAGCCGCTACTGAAGCGTCATCGTAATAAATAAAGTAGCCGCTACTGAAGGGTCATCGTAATAAAGTAGCCGCTACTGAAGCGTCATCGTAATAAAGTAGCCGCTACTGAAGCGTCATCGTAATAAAGTAGCCGCTACTGAAGCGTCATCGTAATAAAGTAGCCGCTACTGAAGCGTCATCGTAATAAAGTAGCCGCTACTGAAGCGTCATCGTAATAAAGTAGCCGCTACTGAAGCGTCATCGTAATAAAGTAGCCGCTACTGAAGCGTCATCGTAATAAAGTAGCCGATACTGAAGCGTCATCGTAATAAAGTAGCCGCTACTGAAGCGTCATCATAATAAAGTAGCCGCTACTGAAGCTTCATCGTAATAAAGTAGCCGCTACTGAAGCGTCATCGTAATAAAGTAGCCGCTACTGAAGCGTCATCGTAATAAAGTAGCCGCTACTGAAGCGTCATCGTAATAAAGTAGCCGCTACTGAAGCGTCATCCATCCCGCATGATAATAGAGCTCCGAGATGACGCCTACAATGGCAATGGACAAATGATCTCGACATAAGAGGAAAATGATCTCGACATAAGAGGCACATGATCTCGACATAAGAGGCAAATGATCTCGACATAAGAGGCAAATGATCTCGACATAAGAGGCACATGATCTCGACATAAGAGGCAAATGATCTCGACATAAGAGGCAAATGATCTCGACATAAGAGGAAAATGATCTCGACATAAGAGGCAACTTTCCATCAATGGTCAGGGATAATCGTTCGCGAATAATTAAACACTTCCACAACATATTGATTGGGTTCAGGAAGGATTGGATTGGGACTTTGCGGTTAACAGATTGAGCTACTGACTGCCGAATTAGGTCTGCTGAGGTCCTCTAAACATTATAGCTAGTGGCAATGGACTAAATGGCTAGTGGCAATGGACTAAATGGCATGTTGCATTACACTCATACCCTTGCACTCATTACACATACACTCATTACACAGCATATCATTACACTCATATCATTGCACTCATTACACATACACTCATTACACAGCATATCATTACACTCATATCATTACACAGCATAACATTACACTCATATCATTACACTCATCACTCAAATCCATACATGTTTATGTGGAGTACCAGCTTCTCCGTCAGGCACGTAGCCAAGGGGAGGGCGGCGGGGGCGGCCGCCCCCCCCCCCCCCCCCCCCCCCCCCCCTCCTGGAGGCCTGGAGGGCCCTTTTTGGCGCGCGAGGGCCCTTTTCGGCGCGCACAGCGCGCCGAAAAGGGTCGACGAGACCGCGCGAAGCGCGGTATCATAGGCTCTTTACTACACGAAGCGTGGTCTTTAGAAAGTTTAGAGGACTTCAGAGGCCCTTTAGGGCCACCAGGGCCCTCTCGTGAAAGACCAGAGGGCCCCTAGGACGTTCAAAAGAGCCCTGTGCATGTCAGAGGGGCCCCTGGCCAGACCGAAAGGGCCCCTGAGCGGGTTGAGGGCCCCCTGAGCACGTCGAATGGGCCCCCTGAACACGTCGAATGGGCCCCCTGAACACGTCGAATGGGCCCCTAGCCAGCACAGAGGGGCCCCTGGGCATGTTGAGAGGCCCCTGAGCATGTCGACAGGGCGACAAAGCGGCCAGCGCAGTCCTTTGCCAGATCATAGGGGCCCCTGAGCAGGTTGGAGGGCCCCTGGGAAGTTAAGAGGGCCCCTGTGCAGGTCAGAGGGGCCCTGACCAGACCGAAAGGGCCCCTAGGTGGGTCAGAAGGGTCCCTGAACATGCCGAATGAGCCCCTAGCCAGCACGGAGGGGCCCCAGGGCAGGTCGGAGGGCTCTCGGAGCATGTTGCAAGGCGACAAAGCAGCCAGCGCAGTCCCTTGCTAGGTTGGAAGGGCCCCTTAGAAGGTTAAAGGGCCCCTGGAGAGACCAGAGGGCCCCTGGAAAGTTAAAAGGGCCCCTGCGCAGATCGGAGGGGCCCCTGACCAAACCGAAATGACCCCTGGGAGGGTATGAAGGGCCCCTGAACATGCCGAAGTGGACCCTGGCCAGCACGGAGGGGCTCCAGGGTAGGTCGGAGGGCCCCTTGAGCATGTCGGCAGGGCGACAAAGCAGCCAGCGCAGGCCGACCAGAAGAGTCGCTGGGCCGATCGGAGGGGCTCCTGTGCAAGTCAGAGGGGCCCCTGGCTAGACTGAAAGGGTCCCTGGTCGGTCGGAAGGCCCCTTGAACATGCCGGATGAGTTCCTAGCCAGACTGGAGGAGCTCCTGGGCAGGTCGGAAGGGCCCCTGAGCAGGGGCGGCGGATTGCGGGGGCAGGGTACCCAAAATTCCCCAAGTCGAAAATCCTGGGGGACAAAGGGTAGTTTTTTGCCCACCCCTCAGATTTTAGCTGCTCAATCTGGGGGCAACACGACCCTTCCCCTCCCCAGGATTTTCATTTGAAGGGGGGGGGGGTATTTTGGGTACCCTGCGCCCGCAATCCGCCACCCCTGCCCCTGAGCATGTCGGCAGGGCGACGACAAAGCAGCCAGTGCAGTCCCTGGCCAGGTCGGAAGGACCTCTGAACAGACCGAATGGGCCCCTTGACACACAAAAGGGGCTTCTTGGAAGGTCAGAGGAGTCTCTGGTGAGACCGGAAGGGTCAAAGCACGTAGAGATCCCAGATGAAAAGTAAATACAAAGAGGACTTACTCCACAATACAAATATTAAAAGCGGAGCTTTCGGGTATATTGTAACACCCTTCGTCAGGGTGCTACAATATACCCGAAAGATCCGATTTTATTTTTTCCTGTACAGTAAGCCCTCTTTGCATTATATAAATCACCCACTCCACATCATGTCTGTTCGCTTCGCGGATCCCAGATGAGTCCCTGAACAGGTCGGAAGGGCGTATAAAAGGTCAGAGGGGCCCCTAGACGATTTGAAGGACCTTGGGACTTTCAACAGTAAGAATACAGTTGTACAGGGAATAAAACTCGAAATTTTCGCGCCGCTCCGCGGCGCAATTTCACTACAAATTCAATAATATGTGGGTTGGGAAGAAAGAAATCGGTCAGTTTCTCGGCGCATTTGTGTTATGTTGCTACTTTCCTATATTATTGGGCAAAATAGTTAACTTTAGCACTTTTTCCCCGCACTTTTAAACGCACAATATAGCCATTTTAGAGGTCCGCACCATACGCAATGCGACGCATTGATGAGAAAGCAACCCAGGGCATAATACTCACAATTTTCGCGCCACTCCGCGGCGAAATTTGTTTAAGAGTTCCAGGTCTTGAGCTTAAAAAAAATATTCCAAGTTGGTATAGCTGATTCCAAATTCGTGTCGCTGGTTCCAAAGTTGATGTGGCAGTTTGCTAACTCCAGCTACTAAACGTTGGTATGGCCCATGCCATACCTGCTATACTGCATTTTCCAGCCTTGTAACGTGCCTTTTCATGCGTTTTTGTTTGGGGGGGCCTTTCAACACTTGGGAAGGGGCCCTTTCAACGCTCGGGAAGGGGCCCTTTCCAGGCGCCGCCCCTCCCCCCCCCCCCCCCCCTGGACGAAATCCTGGCTACCTGCCTGTTCTCCGTACAAAGCTGTCACATAAATGTATTACAACTGGCAATATAAAACAATTAATATACTTAGCATATCGGCATGCAAATCATATTGCAAACAAGCAGACTTGTAAAACTAAAACCATAGCCTTACTTATGCAGTAATATCTTCGCAATGTGCCAATGCATATGTTCTTTATAGTTTGTTTTCTAGCGGGACAGCTAGTAATTCCACTGCAAGAAAGTCAGTCTCTCCAACGTTGGCTGTCCGTCACCGGTCCCAATAATGACGCTGGATCCTCGTCATTCTGAATATAGATGTCAGCACTGACGCATGTTTTCACTTGATTATTCCAATGACTGATCTCTGCCGTTTTCGCTGAGTGCAGTGGCGTACCGAGTATCAGGTCATGCAGGTCATGACCTGGTCCTTTGGACCCGAGACGCCCATGCAAAGCTGGCGCCCCTCCGATCAGACACCACGCCCCAGTGGCCCGTGACGGCGAGTCTCCGGCTAAGGTCCTCTAAACATTTTAGCTAGTGGCAATGGACTAAATGGCATGTTGTATTACGGCGCCCCTCCGGCCAGTGACTCTCCTTCTGCATGGTGCGGAAGGAGAGGACCCCCCCCCAACACTGTAAATTTTCGTCAATATTGGTGGCGCCCCTGTCGATCGGGTGGCGCCCCTCAAGACAATGACCTGGTCCTTTGTGAATTTCTGCGCACGCCACTGGCTACGTGGGCGATCCGTCTTCAGCATCGCTAAATGCCGACTTGTGTGCCGATTCATCAAGTGACATTTGTGTTACGCCAACTCGCGGCAGAACTGATTCTGTGCAGGAGCACCGCAACACACAGCCACGTGTTCACCACAGCAGCCACGTGTTCCCTGGCGCCAACAGCAGGAGCACCGCACCACAGCAGCCACGTGTTCCCTGGCTTCAACAGCAGGAGCACCGCACCACAGCAGCCACGTGTTCCCGGGCTCCAACAGCAGGAGCACCGCACCACAGCAGCCACGTGTTCCCTGGCTTCAACAGCAGGAGCACCGCACCACAGCAGCCACGTGTTCCCTGGCGCCAACAGCAGGAGCACCGCAACACAGCAGCCACGTGTTCCCTGGCTCCCGCACCACAGCAGCCACGTGTTCCTGGCGCCAACAGCAGGACCACCGCATCACAGCAGCCACATGTTCCCTGGCGCCAACAGCAGGAGCACCGCCCTACAGCAGCCACGTGTTCCCTGGCGCCAACAGCTAGATCACCGCAACACAGCAGCCACGTGTTCCCTGGCTCCAACAGCAGGAGCACTGCACCACAGCAGCCACGTGTTCCCTGGCAACAACAGCAGGAGCACCGCAACACAGCAGCCACGTGTTTCCTGGCTCCAACAGCAGGAGCGCCGCTCCACAGCAGCCACGTGTTCCCTGGCTGCAACAGCAGGATCACCGCTCCACAGCAGCCACGTGTTCCCTGGCTCCAACAGCAGGAGCACCGCAACACAGCAACCACGTGTTCCCTGGCTCCAACAGCAGGAGCACCGCAACACAGCAGCCACGTGTTCCCTGGCTCCAACAGCAGGAGAACCGCACCACAGCAGCCACGTGTTCCCAGGCTCCAACAGCAGGAGCACCGCAACACAGCAGCCACGTGTTTCCTGGCTCCAACAGCAGGAGCACCGCTCCACAGCAGCCACGTGTTCCCTGGCTGCAACAGCAGGATCACCGCTCGACAGCAGCCACGTGTTCCCTGGCGCCAACAGCAGGAGCACCGCAACACAGCAGCCACGTGTTCCCTGGCTCCCGCACCACAGCAGCCACGTGTTCCTGGCGCCAACAGCAGGAGCATCGCACCACAGCAGCCACGTGTTCCCTGGCTCCAACAGCAGGAGCACCGCACCACAGCAGCCACGTGTTCCCTGGCTCCAACAGCAAAAGCACCGCACCACAGCAGCCACGTGTTCCCTGGCTCCAACAGCAGGAGCACCGCACCACAGCAGCCACGTGTTCCGTGGCTCCAACAGCAGGAGCACCGCACCACAGCAGCCACGTGTTCCCTGGCTCCAACAGCAGGAGCACCGCACCACAGCAGCCACGTGTTCCCTGGCTCCAACAGCAGGAGCACCGCACCACAGCAGCCACGTGTTCCCGGGCTCCAACAGCAGGAGCACCGCACCACAGCAGCCACGTGTTCCCTGGTTCCAACAGCAGGAGCACCGCAACACAGCAGCTACGTGTTCCCTGGCGCCAACAGCAGGAGCACCGCAACACAGCAGCCGCGTGTTCTCTGGCTCCCGCACCACAGCAGCCACGTGTTCCTGGCGCCAACAGCAGGACCACCGCATCACAGCAGCCACATGTTCCCTGGCGCCAACAGCAGGAGCACCGCCCTACAGCAGCCACGTGTTCCCTGGCGCCTCCAGCTAGATCACCGCAACACAGCAGCCACGTGTTCCCTGGCTCCAACAGCAAGAGCACCGCACCACAGCAGCCACGTGTTCCCTGGCTCAAACAGCAGGAGCACCGCACCACAGCAGCCACGTGTTCCCTGGCTACAACAGCAGGAGCACCGCACCACAGCAGCCACGTGTTCCCTGGCTCCAACAGCAGGAGCACCGCACCACAGCAGCCACGTGTTCCCTGGCTCCAACAGCCGGAGCACCGCACCACAGCAGCCACGTGTTCCCTGGCTTCAACAGCAGGAGCACCGCACCACAGCAGCCACGTGTTCCCTGGCGCCAACAGCAGAAGCACCGCCCTACAGCAGCCACATGTTCCCTGGCGCCAACAGCAGGATCACCGCAACACAACAGCCACGTGTTCCCTGGCGCCAACAGCAGGATCACCGCAACACAGCAGCCACGTGTTCCCTGGCGCCAACAGCAGGATCACCGCAACACAGCAGCCACGTGTTCCCTGGCTCCAACAGCAGGAGCACCGCACCACAGCAGCCACGTGTTCCCTGGCTCCAACAGCAAAAGCACCGCACCACATCAGCCACGTGTTACCTGGCTCCAACAGCAGGAGCACCGCACCACAGCAGCCATGTGTTCCGTGGCTCCAACAGCAGGAGCACCGCACCACAGCAGCCACGTGTTCCCTGGCTCCAACAGCAGGAGCACCGCACCACAGCAGCCACGTGTTCCCTGGCTCCAACAGCAGGAGCACCGCACCACAGCAGCCACGTGTTCCCGGGCTCCAACAGCATGAGCACCGCACCACAGCAGCCACGTGTTCCCTGGCTCCAACAGCAGGAGCACCGCAACACAGCAGCCACGTGTTCCCCTGGCTTCAACAGCAGGAGCACCGCACCACAGCAGCCACGTGTTCCCTGGCGCCAACAGCAGGAGCATCGCAACACAGCAGCCACGTGTTCCCTGGCTCCCGCACCACAGCACCCACGTGTTCCTGGCGCCAACAGCAGGACCACCGCATCACAGCAGCCACATGTTCCCTGGCGCCAACAGCAAGAGCACCGCCCTACAGCAGCCACGTGTTCCCTGGCACCAACAGCTAGATCACCGCAACACAGCAGCCACGTGTTCCCTGGCTCAACAGCAGGAGCACCGCAACACAGCAGCCACGTGTTCCCTGGCTCCAACAGCAGGAGCACTTCTCCACAGCAGCCACATGTTCCCTGGCTCCCGCACCACAGCAGCCACGTGTTCCCTGGCTCCAACAGCAGGAGCACCGCACCACAGCAGCCACGTGTTCCCTGGCTCCAACAGCAGGAGCACTGCACCACAGCAGCCACGTGTTCCCTGGCTTCAACAGCAGGAGCACCGCAACACAGCAGCCACGTGTTCCTGGCGCCAACAGCAGGATCACCGCAACACAGCAGCCACGTGTTCCGTGGCTCCAACAACAGGAGCACCGCAACACAACAGCCACGTGTTCCCTGGCTCCAACAGCAGGAGCACTGCTCCACAGCAGCCACGTGTTCTCTGGCAACAACAGCAGGAGCACCGCAACACAGCAGCCACGTGTTTCCTGGCTCCAACAGCAGGAGCACCGCTCCACAGCAGCCACGTGTTCCCTGGCTGCAACAGCAGGATCACCGCTCCACAGCAGCCACGTGTTCCCTGGCTCCAACAGCAGGAGCACCGCAACACAGCAACCACGTGTTCCCTGGCCCCAACAGCAGGAGCACCGCAACACAGCAGCCACGTGTTCCCTGGCTCCAACAGCAGGAGAACCGCACCACAGCAGCCACGTGTTCCCAGGCTCCAACAGCAGGAGCACCGCAACACAGCAGCCACGTGTTTCCTGGCTCCAACAGCAGGAGCACCGCTCCACAGCAGCCACGTGTTCCCTGGCTGCAACAGCAGGATCACCGCTCCACAGCAGCCACGTGTTCCCTGGCGCCAACAGCAGGAGCACCGCAACACAGCAGCCACGTGTTCCCTGGCTCCCGCACCACAGCAGCCACGTGTTCCTGGCGCCAACAGCAGGAGCATCGCACCACAGCAGCCACGTGTTCCCTGGCTCCAACAGCAGGAGCACCGCAACACAGCAGCCACGTGTTCCCTGGCTTCAACAGCAGGAGCACGGCACCACAGCAGCCACGTGTTCCCTGGCGCCAACAGCAGGAGCACCGCAACACAGCAGCCACGTGTTCCCTGGCTCCCGCACCACAGCAGCCACGTGTTCCCTGGCGCCAACAGCAGGAGCACCGCCCTACAGCAGCTACGTGTTCCCTGACGCCAACAGCAGGAGCACCGCCCTACAGCAGCCACGTGTTCCCTGGCGCCAACAGTAGGATCACCGCAACACAGCAGCCACGTGTTCCCTGGCGCCAACAGCAGGATCACGGCAACACAGCAGCCACGTGTTCCCTGGCTCCAACAGCAGGAGCACCGCACCACAGCAGCCACGTGTTCCCTGGCTCCAACAGCAAAAGCACCGCACCACAGCAGCCACGTGTTCCCTGGCTCCAACAGCAGGAGCACCGCACCACAGCAGCCACGTGTTCCGTGGCTCCAACAGCAGGAGCACCGCACCACAGCAGCCACGTGTTCCCTCGCTCCAACAGCAGGGGCACCGCACCACAGCAGCCACGTGTTCCCTGGCTCCAACAGCAGGAGCACCGCACCACAGCAGCCACGTGTTCCCGGGCTCCAACAGCAGGAGCACCGCACCACAGCAGCCACGTGTTCCCTGGTTCCAACAGCAGGAGCACCGCAACACAGCAGCCACGTGTTCCCTGGCTTCAACAGCAGGAGCACCGCACCACAGCAGCCACGTGTTCCCTGGCGCCAACAGCAGGAGCACCGCAACACAGCAGCCACGTGTTCCCTGGCTCCCGCACCACAGCAGCCACGTGTTCCTGGCGCCAACAGCAGGACCACCGCATCACAGCAGCCACGTGTTCCCTGGCGCCAACAGCAAGAGCACCGCCCTACAGCAGCCACGTGTTCCCTGGCGCCAACAGCTAGATCACCGCAACAAAGCAGCCACGTGTTCCCTGGCTCCAACAGGAGGAGCACTGCACCACAGCAGCCACGTGTTCCCTGGCTCCAACAGCAGGAGCACTGCACCACAGCAGCCACGTGTTGCCTGGCTCCAACATCAAGAGCACCGCACCACAGCAGCCACGTGTTCCCTGGCTCCAACAGCAGGATCACCGCACCACAGCAGCCACGTGTTCCCTGGCTCCAACAGCAGGAGCACCGCACCACAGCAGCCACGTGTTCTCTGGCTCCAACAGCAGGAGCACCGCAACACAGCAGCAACGTGATCCCTGGCGCCAACAGCAGGAGCACCGCAACACAGCAGCCACGTGTTCCCTGGCTCAAACAGCAGGAGCACCGCACACAGGCAGCCACGTGTTCCCTGCTCCAACAGCAGGAGCACCGCACCACATCAGCAACGTGTTCTCTGGCTCAACAGCAGGAGCACCGCAACACAGCAGCCACGTGTTCCCTGGCTCCAACAGCAGGAGCACTGCTCCACAGCAGCCACATGTTATCTGGCAACAACAGCGGGAGCACCGCAACACAGCAGCCACGTGTTTCCTGGCTCCAACAGCAGGAGCACCGCTCCACAGCAGCCACGTGTTCCCTGGCTAAAACAGCAGGATCACCGCTCCACAGCAGCCACGTGTTCCCTGGCTCCAACAGCAGGAGCACCGCAACACAGCAGCCACGTTTTTCCTGGCTCCAACAGCAGGGGCACCGCAACACAGCAGCCACGTGTTCCCTGGCTCCAACAGCAGGAGAACCGCACTACAGCAGCCACGTGTTTCCAGGCTCCAACAGCAGGAGCAACGCAACACAGCAGCCACGTGTTCCCTGGCTTCAACAGCAGGAGCACCGCACCACAGCAGCCACGTGTTTCCTGGCGCCAACAGCAGGAGCACCGTAACACAGCAGCCACGTGTTCCCTGGCTCCCGCACCACAGCAGCCACGTGTTCCTGGCGCCAGCAGCAGGAGCATCGCACCACAGCAGCCACGTGTTCCCTGGCTCCAACAGCAGGAGCACCGCAACACAGCAGCCACGTGTTCCCTGGCTTCAACAGCAGGAGCACCGCACCACAGCAGCCACGTGTTCCCTGGCGCCAACAGCAGGAGCACCGCAACACAGCAGACACGTGTTCCCTGGCTCCCGCACCACAGCAGCCACGTGTTCTTGGCGCCAACAGCAGGAGCACTGCACCACAGCAGCCACGTGTTCCCTGGCGCCAACACCAGGAGCACCGCCCTACAGCAGCCACGTGTTCCCTGGCGCCAACAGCAGGATCACCGCAACACAGCAGCCACGTGTTCCCTGGCGCCAACAGCAGGATCACCGCAACACAGCAGCCACGTGTTCCCTGGCTCCAACAGCAGGATCACCGCACCACAGCAGCCACGTGTTCCCTGGCTCCAACAGCAAAAGCACCGCACCACAGCAGCCACGTTTTCCCTGGCTCCAACAGCAGGAGCACTGCTCCACAGCAGCCACGTGTTCTCTGGCAACAACAGCAGGAGCACCGCAACACAGCAGCCACGTGTTTCCTGGCTCCAACAGCAGGAGCACCGCTCCACAGCAGCCACGTGTTCCCTGGCTGCAACAGCAGGATCACCGCTCCACAGCAGCCACGTGTTCCCTGGCTCCAACAGCAGGAGCACCGCAACACAGCAACCACGTGTTCCCTGGCTCCAACAGCAGGAGCACCGCAACACAGCAGCCACGTGTTCCCTGGCTCCAACAGCAGGAGAACCGCACCACAGCAGCCACGTGTTCCCAGGCTCCAACAGCAGGAGCACCGCAACACAGCAGCCACGTGTTTCCTGGCTCCAACAGCAGGAGCACCGCTCCACAGCAGCCACGTGTTCCCTGGCTGCAACAGCAGGATCACCGCTCCACAGCAGCCACGTGTTCCCTGGCGCCAACAGCAGGAGCACCGCAACACAGCAGCCACGTGTTCCCTGGCTCCCGCACCACAGCAGCCACGTGTTCCTGGCGCCAACAGCAGGAGCATCGCACCACAGCAGCCACGTGTTCCCTGGCTCCAACAGCAGGAGCACCGCAATACAGCAGCCACGTGTTCCCTGGCTTCAACAGCAGGAGCACGGCACCACAGCAGCCACGTGTTCCCTGGCTTCAACAGCAGGAGCACCGCACTACAGCAGCCACCTGTTCCCTGGCGCCAACAGCAGGAGCACCGCCCTACAGCAGCCACGTGTTCCCTGGCGCCAACAGCAGGAGCACCGCAACACAGCAGCCACGTGTTCCCTGGCGCCAACAGCAGGAGCACCGCAACACAGCAGCCACGTGTTCCCTGGATCCCGCACCACAGCAGCCACGTGTTCCTGGCGCCAACAGCAGGACCACCGCATCACAGCAGCCACATGTTCCCTGGCGCCAACAGCAGGAGCACCGCCCTACAGCAGCCACGTGTTCCCTGGCGCCAACAGCTAGATCACCGCACCACAGCAGCCACGTGTTTCCTGGCTCCAACAGCAAGAGCACCGCACCACAGCAGCCACGTGTTCCCTGGCTCCAACAGCAGGAGCACCGCACCACAGCAGCCACGTGTTCCCTGGCTCCAACAGCAGGAGCACCGCACCACAGCAGCCACGTGTTCCCTGGCTCCAACAGCAGGAGCACCGCACCACAGCAGCCACGTGTTCCCTGGCTTCAACAGCAGGAGCACCGCACTACAGCAGCCACGTGTTCCCTGGCGCCAACAGCAGGAGCACCGCCCTACAGCAGCCACGTGTTCCCTGGCGCCAACAGCAGGATCACCGCAACACAGCACCCACGTGTTCCCTGGCGCCAACAGCAGGATCACCGCAGCACAGCAGCCACGTGTTCCCTGGCTCCAACAGCAGGAACACCGCACCACAGCAGCCACGTGTTCCCTGGCTCCAACAGCAAAAGCACCGCACCACAGCAGCCACGTGTTCCCTGGCTGCAACAGCAGGATCACTGCTCCACAGCAGCCACGTCTTCCCTGGCTCCAACAGCAGGAGCACCGCAACACAGCAACCACGTGTTCCCTGGCTCCAACAGCAGGAGCACCGCAACACAGAAGCCACGTGTTCCCTGGCTCCAACAGCAGGAGAACCGCACCACAGCAGCCACGTGTTACCAGGCTCCAACAGCAGGAGCACCGCTCCACAGCAGCCACGTGTTCCCTGGCTGCAACAGCAGGATCACCGCTCCACAGCAGCCACGTGTTCCCTGGCGCCAACAGCAGGAGCACCGCAACACAGCAGCCACGTGTTCCCTGGCTCCCGCACCACAGCAGCCACGTGTTCCTGGCGCCAACAGCAGGAGCATCGCACCACAGCAGCCACGTGTTCCCTGGCTCCAACAGCAGGAGCACCGCAACACAGCAGTCACGTGTTCCCTGGCTTCAACAGCAGGAGCACGGCACCACAGCAGCCACGTGTTCCTGGCGCCAACAGCAGGAGCATCGCACCACAGCAGCCACGTGTTCCCTGGCTCCAACAGCAGGAGCACCGCAACACAGCAGCCACGTGTTCCCTGGCTTCAACAGCAGGAGCACGGCACCACAGCAGCCACGTGTTCCCTGGCGCCAACAGCAGGAGCACCGCAACACAGCAGCCACGTGTTCCCTGGCTCCCGCACCACAGCAGCCACGTGTTCTTGGCGCCAACAGCAGGAGCACCGCACCACAGCAGCCACGTGTTCCCTGGCGCCAACAGCAGGAGTACCGCCCTACAGCAGCTACGTGTTCCCTGACGCCAACAGCAGGAGCACCGCCCTACAGCAGCCACGTGTTCCCTGGCTCCAACAGCAGGATCACCGCAACACAGCAGCCACGTGTTTCCTGGCTCCAACAGCAGGAGCACCGCTCCACAGCAGCCACGTGTTCCCTGGCTGCAACAGCAGGATCACCGCTCCACAGCAGCCACGTGTTCCTTGGCGCCAACAGCAGGAGCACCGCAACACAGCAGCCACGTGTTCCCTGGCTCCCGCACCACAGCAGCCACGTGTTCCTGGCGCCAACAGCAGGAGCATCGCACCAAAGCAGCCACGTGTTCCCTGGCTCCAACAGCAGGAGCACCGCAACACAGCAGCCACGTGTTCCCTGGCTTCAACAGCAGGAGCACGGCACCACAGCAGCCACGTGTTCCCTGGCGCCAACAGCAGGAGCACCGCAACACAGCAGCCACGTGTTCCCTGGCTCCCGCACCACAGCAGCCACGTGTTCCCTGGCGCCAACAGCAGGAGCACCGCCCTACAGCAGCTACGTGATCCCTGACGCCAACAGCAGGAGCACCGCCCTACAGCAGCCACGTGTTCCCTGGCGCCAACAGTAGGATCACCGCAACACAGCAGCCACGTGTTCCCTGGCGCCAACAGCAGGATCACGGCAACACAGCAGCCACGTGTTCCCTGGCTCCAACAGCAGGAGCACCGCACCACAGCAGCCACGTGTTCCCTGGCTCCAACAGCAAAAGCACCGCACCACAGCAGCCACGTGTTCCCTGGCTCCAACAGCAGGAGCACCGCACCACAGCAGCCACGTGTTCCGTGGCTCCAACAGCAGGAGCACCGCACCACAGCAGCCACGTGTTCCCTCGCTCCAACAGCAGGGGCACCGCACCACAGCAGCCACGTGTTCCCTGGCTCCAACAGCAGGAGCACCGCACCACAGCAGCCACGTGTTCCCGGGCTCCAACAGCAGGAGCACCGCACCACAGCAGCCACGTGTTCCCTGGTTCCAACAGCAGGAGCACCGCAACACAGCAGCCACGTGTTCCCTGGCTTCAACAGCAGGAGCACCGCACCACAGCAGCCACGTGTTCCCTGGCGCCAACAGCAGGAGCACCGCAACACAGCAGCCACGTGTTCCCTGGCTCTCGCACCACAGCAGCCACGTGTTCCTGGCGCCAACAGCAGGACCACCGCATCACAGCAGCCACATGTTCCCTGGCGCCAACAGCAAGAGCACCGCCCTACAGCAGCCACGTGTTCCCTGGCGCCAACAGCTAGATCACCGCAACAAAGCAGCCACGTGTTCCCTGGCTCCAACAGGAGGAGCACTGCACCACAGCAGCCACGTGTTCCCTGGCTCCAACAGCAGGAGCACTGCACCACAGCAGCCACGTGTTGCCTGGCTCCAACATCAAGAGCACCGCACCACAGCAGCCACGTGTTCCCTGGCTCCAACAGCAGGAGCACCGCACCACAGCAGCCACGTGTTCCCTGGTTCCAACAGCAGGAGCACCGCAACACAGCAGCTACGTGTTCCCTGGCGCCAACAGCAGGAGCACCGCAACACAGCAGCCACGTGTTCTCTGGCTCCCGCACCACAGCAGCCACGTGTTCCTGGCGCCAACAGCAGGACCACCGCATCACAGCAGCCACATGTTCCCTGGCGCCAACAGCAGGAGCACCGCCCTACAGCAGCCACGTGTTCCCTGGCGCCTCCAGCTAGATCACCGCAACACAGCAGCCACGTGTTCCCTGGCTCCAACAGCAGGAGCACTGCACCACAGCAGCCACGTGTTCCCTGGCTCCAACAGCAGGAGCACCGCACCACAGCAGCCACGTGTTCCCTGGCTCAAACAGCAGGAGCACCGCACCACAGCAGCCACGTGTTCCCTGGCTCCAACAGCAGGAGCACCGCACCACAGCAGCCACGTGTTCCCTGGCTCCAACAGCAGGAGCACCGCACCACAGCAGCCACGTGTTCCCTGGCTCCAACAGCCGGAGCACCGCACCACAGCAGCCACGTGTTCCCTGGCTTCAACAGCAGGAGCACCGCACCACAGCAGCCACGTGTTCCCTGGCGCCAACAGCAGAAGCACTGCCCAACAGCAGCCACATGTTCCCTGGCGCCAACAGCAGGATCACCGCAACACAACAGCCACGTGTTCCCTGGCGCCAACAGCAGGATCACCGCAACACAGCAGCCACGTGTTCCATGACGCCAACAGCAGGATCACCGCAACACAGCAGCCACGTGTTCCCTGGCTCCAACAGCAGGAGCACCGCACCACAGCAGCCACGTGTTCCCTGGCTCCAACAGCAAAAGCACCGCACCACAGCAGCCACGTGTTCCCTGGCTCCAACAGCAGGAGCACCGCACCACAGCAGCCATGTGTTCCGTGGCTCCAACAGCAGGAGCACCGCACCACAGCAGCCACATGTTCCCTGGCTCCAACAGCAGGAGCACCGCACCACAGCAGCCACGCGTTCCCTGGCTCCAACAGCAGGAGCACCGCACCACAGCAGCCACGTGTTCCCTGGCTCCCGCACCACAGCACCCACGTGTTCCTGGCGCCAACAGCAGGACCACCGCATCACAGCAGCCACATGTTCCCTCGCGCCAACAGCAAGAGCACCGCCCTACAGCAGCCACGTGTTCCCTGGCGCCAACAGCTAGATCACCGCAACACAGCAGCCACGTGTTCCCTGGCTCAACAGCAGGAGCACCGCAACACAGCAGCCACGTGTTCCCTGGCTCCAACAGCAGGAGCACTGCTCCACAGCAGCCACATGTTCCCTGGCTCCCGCACCACAGCAGCCACGTTTTCCCTGGCTCCAACAGCAGGATCACCGCAACACAGCAGCCACGTGTTCCATGACGCCAACAGCAGGATCACCGCAACACAGCAGCCACGTGTTCCCTGGCTTCAACAGCAGGAGCACCGCAACACAGCAGCCACGTGTTCCTGGCGCCAACAGCAGGATCACCGCAACACAGCAGCCACGTGTTCCGTGGCTCCAACAACAGGAGCACCGCAACACAACAGCCACGTGTTCCCTGGCTCCAACAGCAGGAGCACTGCTCCACAGCAGCCACGTGTTCTCTGGCAACAACAGCAGGAGCACCGCAACACAGCAGCCACGTGTTTCCTGGCTCCAACAGCAGGAGCACCGCTCCACAGCAGCCACGTGTTCCCTGGCTGCAACAGCAGGATCACCGCTCCACAGCAGCCACGTGTTCCCTGGCGCCAACAGCAGGAGCACCGCAACACAGCAGCCACGTGTTCCCTGGCTCCCGCACCACAGCAGCCACGTGTTCCTGGCGCCAACAGCAGGAGCATCGCACCACAGCAGCCACGTGTTCCCTGGCTCCAACAGCAGGAGCACCGCAACACAGCAGCCACGTGTTCCCTGGCTCCAACAGCAGGAGCACTGCACCACAGCAGCCACGTGTTGCCTGGCTCCAACATCAAGAGCACCGCACCACAGCAGCCACGTGTTCTTTGGCTCCAACAGCAGGATCACCGCACCACAGCAGCCACGTGTTCCCTGGCTCCAACAGCAGGAGCACCGCACCACAGCAGCCACGTGTTCTCTGGCTCCAACAGCAGGAGCACCGCAACACAGCAGCAACGTGTTCCCTGGCGCCAACAGCAGGAGCACCGCAACACAGCAGCCACGTGTTCCTTGGCTCAAACAGCAGGAGCACCGCACACAGGCAGCCACGTGTTCCCTGCTCCAACAGCAGGAGCACCGCACCACATCAGCCACGTGTTCTCTGGCTCAACAGCAGGAGCACTGCTCCACAGCAGCCACATGTTATCTGGCAACAACAGCAGGAGCACCGCAACACAGCAGCCACGTGTTTCCTGGCTCCAACAGCAGGAGCACCGCTCCACAGCAGCCACGTGTTCCCTGGCTGCAACAGCAGGATCACCGCTCCACAGCAGCCACGTGTTCCCTGGCTCCAACAGCAGGAGCACCGCAACACAGCAGCCACGTTTTTCCTGGCTCCAACAGCAGGGGCACCGCAACACAGCAGCCACGTGTTCCCTGGCTCCCGCACCACAGCAGCCACGTGTTCCCTGGCTCCAACAGCAGGAGCACGGCACCACAGCAGCCACGTGTTCCCTGGCGCCAACAGCAGGAGCACCGCAACACAGCAGCCACGTGTTCCCTGGCTCCCACACCACAGCAGCCACGTGTTCCCTGGCGCCAACAGCAGGAGCACCGCCCTACAGCAGCCACGTGTTCCCTGGCGCCAACAGTAGGATCACCGCAACACAGCAGCCACGTGTTCCCTGGCGCCAACAGCAGGATCACCGCAACACAGCAGCCACGTGTTCCCTGGCTCCAACAGCAGGAGAACCGCACCACAGCAGCCACGTGTTCCCTGGCTCCAACAGCAAAAGCACCGCACCACAGCAGCCACGTGTTCCCTGGCTCCAACAGCAGGAGCACCGCACCACAGCAGCCACGTGTTCCGTGGCTCCAACAGCAGGAGCACCGCACCACAGCAGCCACGTGTTCCCTCGCTCCAACAGCAGGGGCACCGCACCACAGCAGCCACGTGTTCCCTGGCTCCAACAGCAGGAGCACCGCACCACAGCAGCCACGTGTTCCCGGGCTCCAACAGCAGGAGCACCGCACCACAGCAGCCACGTGGTCCCTGGTTCCAACAGCAGGAGCACCGCAACACAGCAGCCACGTGTTCCCTGGCTTCAACAGCAGGAGCACCGCACCACAGCAGCCACGTGTTCCCTGGCGCCAACAGCAGGAGCACCGCAACACAGCAGCCACGTGTTCCCTGGCTCCCGCACCACAGCAGCCACGTGTTCCTGGCGCCAACAGCAGGACCACCGCATCACAGCAGCCACATGTTCCCTGGCGCCAACAGCAAGAGCACCGCCCTACAGCAGCCACGTGTTCCCTGGCGCCAACAGCTAGATCACCGCAACACAGCAGCCACGTGTTCCCTGGCTCCAACAGGAGGAGCACTGCACCACAGCAGCCACGTGTTCCCTGGCTCCAACAGCAGGAGCACTGCACCACAGCAGCCACATGTTGCCTGGCTCCAACATCAAGAGCACCGCACCACAGCAGCCACGTGTTCCCTGGCTCCAACAGCAGGATCACCGCACCACAGCAGCCACGTGTTCCCTGGCTCCAACAGCAGGAGCACCGCACCACAGCAGCCACGTGTTCTCTGGCTCCAACAGCAGGAGCACCGCAACACAGCAGCAACGTGTTCCCTGGCGCCAACAGCAGGAGCACCGCAACACAGCAGCCACGTGTTCCCTGGCTCAAACAGCAGGAGCACCGCACACAGGCAGCCACGTGTTCCCTGCTCCAACAGCAGGAGCACCGCACCACATCAGCAACGTGTTCTCTGGCTCAACAGCAGGAGCACCGCAACACAGCAGCCACGTGTTCCCTGGCTCCAACAGCAGGAGCACTGCTCCACAGCAGCCACATGTTATCTGGCAACAACAGCGGGAGCACCGCAACACAGCAGCCACGTGTTTCCTGGCTCCAACAGCAGGAGCACCGCTCCACAGCAGCCACGTGTTCCCTGGCTGCAACAGCAGGATCACCGCTCCACAGCAGCCACGTGTTCCCTGGCTCCAACAGCAGGAGCACCGCAACACAGCAGCCACGTTTTTCCTGGCTCCAACAGCAGGGGCACCGCAACACAGCAGCCACGTGTTCCCTGGCTCCAACAGCAGGAGAACCGCACCACAGCAGCCACGTGTTCCCAGGCTCCAACAGCAGGAGCAACGCAACACAGCAGCCACGTGTTCCCTGGCTTCAACAGCAGGAGCACCGCACCACAGCAGCCACGTGTTTCCTGGCGCCAACAGCAGGAGCACCGCAACACAGCAGCCACGTGTTCCCTGGCTCCCGCACCACAGCAGCCACGTGTTCCTGGCGCCAACAGCAGGAGCATCGCACCACAGCAGCCACGTGTTCCCTGGCTCCAACAGCAGGAGCACCGCAACACAGCAGCCACGTGTTCCCTGGCTTCAACAGCAGGAGCACCGCACCACAGCAGCCACGTGTTCCCTGGCGCCAACAGCAGGAGCACCGCAACACAGCAGACACGTGTTCCCTGGCTCCCGCACCACAGCAGCCACGTGTTCTTGGCGCCAACAGCAGGAGCACCGCACCACAGCAGCCACGTGTTCCCTGGCGCCAACACCAGGAGCACCGCCCTACAGCAGCCACGTGTTCCCTGGCGCCAACAGCAGGATCACCGCAACACAGCAGCCACGTGTTCCCTGGCGCCAACAGCAGGATCACCGCAACACAGCAGCCACGTGTTCCCTGGCTCCAACAGCAGGAGCACCGCACCACAGCAGCCACGTGTTCCCTGGCTCCAACAGCAAAAGCACCGCACCACAGCAGCCACGTGTTCCCTGGCTCCAACAGCAGGAGCACTGCTCCAGAGCAGCCACGTGTTCTCTGGCAACAACAGCAGGAGCACCGCAACACAGCAGCCACGTGTTTCCTGGCTCCAACAGCAGGAGCACTGCTCCACAGCAGCCACGTGTTCCCTGGCTGCAACAGCAGGATCACCGCTCCACAGCAGCCACGTGTTCCCTGGCTCCAACAGCAGGAGCACCGCAACACAGCAACCACGTGTTCCCTGGCTCCAACAGCAGGAGCACCGCAACACAGCAGCCACGTGTTCCCTGGCTCCAACAGCAGGAGAACCGCACCACAGCAGCCACGTGTTCCCAGGCTCCAACAGCAGGAGCACCGTAACACAGCAGCCACGTGTTTCCTGGCTCCAACAGCAGGAGCACCGCTCCACAGCAGCCACGTGTTCCCTGGCTGCAACAGCAGGATCACCGCTCCACAGCAGCCACGTGTTCCCTGGCGCCAACAGCAGGAGCACCGCAACACAGCAGCCACGTGTTCCCTGGCTCCCGCACCACAGCAGCCATGTGTTCCTGGCGCCAACAGCAGGAGCATCGCACCACAGCAGCCACGTGTTCCCTGGCTCCAACAGCAGGAGCACCGCAACACAGCAGCCACGTGTTCCCTGGCTTCAACAGCAGGAGCACGGCACCACAGCAGCCACGTGTTCCCTGGCTTCAACAGCAGGAGCACCGCACTACAGCAGCAACGTGTTCCCTGGCGCCAACAGCAGGAGCACCGCCCTACAGAAGCCACGTGTTCCCTGACGCCAACAGCAGGAGCACCGCAACACAGCAGCCACGTGTTCCCTGGCGCCAACAGCAGGAGCACCGCAACACAGCAGCCACGTGTTCCCTGGCTCCCGCACCACAGCAGCCACGTGTTCCTGGCGCCAACAGCAGGACCACCGCATCACAGCAGCAACATGTTCCCTGGCGCCAACAGCAGGAGCACCGCCCTACAGCAGCCACGTGTTCCCTGGCGCCAACAGCTAGATCACCGCACCACAGCAGCCACGTGTTTCCTGGCTCCAACAGCAAGAGCACCGCACCACAGCAGCCACGTGTTCCCTGGCTCCAACAGCAGGAGCACCGCACCACAGCAGCCACGTGTTCCCTGGCTTCAACAGCAGGAGCACCGCACTACAGCAACCACGTGTTCCCTGGCGCCAACAGCAGGAGCACCGCCCTACGGCAGCCACGTGTTCCCTGGCGCCAACAGCAGGATCACCGCAACACAGCACCCACGTGTTCCCTGGCGCCAACAGCAGGATCACCGCAGCACAGCAGCCACGTGTTCCCTGGCTCCAACAGCAGGAACACCGCACCACAGCAGCCACGTGTTCCCTGGCTCCAACAGCAAAAGCACCGCACCACAGCAGCCACGTGTTCCCTGGCTGCAACAGCAGGATCACCGCTCCACAGCAGCCACGTCTTCCCTGGCTCCAACAGCAGGAGCACCGCAACACAGCAACCACGTGTTCCCTGGCTCCAACAGCAGGAGCACCGCAACACAGCAGCCACGTGTTCCCTGGCTCCAACAGCAGGAGAACCGCACCACAGCAGCCACGTGTTACCAGGCTCCAACAGCAGGAGCACCGCAACACAGCAGCCACGTGTTTCCTGGCTCCAACAGCAGGAGCACCGCTCCACAGCAGCCACGTGTTCCCTGGCTGCAACAGCAGGATCACCGCTCTACAGCAGCCACGTGTTCCCTGGCGCCAACAGCAGGAGCACCGCAACACAGCAGCCACGTGTTCCCTGGCTCCCGCACCACAGCAGCCACGTGTTCCTGGCGCCAACAGCAGGAGCATCGCACCACAGCAGCCACGTGTTCCCTGGCTCCAACAGCAGGAGCACCGCAACACAGCAGCCACGTGTTCCCTGGCTTCAACAGCAGGAGCACGGCACCACAGCAGCCACGTGTTCCTGGCGCCAACAGCAGGAGCATCGCACCACAGCAGCCACGTGTTCCCTGGCTCCAACAGCAGGAGCACCGCAACACAGCAGCCACGTGTTCCCTGGCTTCAACAGCAGGAGCACGGCACCACAGCAGCCACGTGTTCCCTGGCGCCAACAGCAGGAGCACCGCAACACAGCAGCCACGTGTTCCCTGGCTCCCGCACCACAGCAGCCACGTGTTCTTGGCGCCAACAGCAGGAGCACCGCACCACAGCAGCCACGTGTTCCCTGGCGCCAACAGCAGGAGTACCGCCCTACAGCAGCTACGTGTTCCCTGACGCCAACAGCAGGAGCACCGCCCTACAGCAGCCACGTGTTCCCTGCCTCCAACAGCAGGATCACCGCAACACAGCAGCCACGTGTTCCCTGGCGCCAACAGCAGGATCACCGCAACACAGCAGCCACGTGTTCCCTGGCTCCAACAGCAGGAGCACCGCACCACAGCAGCCACGTGTTCCCTGGCTCCAACAGCAAAAGCACCGCACCACAGCAGCCACGTGTTCCCTGGCTCCAACAGCAGGAGCACCGCCCCACAGCAGCCACGTGTTCCGTGGCTCCAACAGCAGGAGCACCGCACCACAGCAGCCACGTGTTCCCTCGCTCCAACAGCAGGGGCACCGCACCACAGCAGCCACGTGTTCCCTGGCTCCAACAGCAGGAGCACCGCACCACAGCAGCCACGTGTTCCCTGGCTCCCGCACCACAGCAGCCACGTGTTCCTGGCGCCAACAGCAGGAGCATCGCACCACAGCAGCCACGTGTTCCCTGGCTCCAACAGCAGGAGCACCGCAACACAGCAGTCACGTGTTCCCTAGCTTCAACAGCAGGAGCACGGCACCACAGCAGCCACGTGTTCCTGGCGCCAACAGCAGGAGCATCGCACCACAGCAGCCACGTGTTCCCTGGCTCCAACAGCAGGAGCACCGCAACACAGCAGCCACGTGTTCCCTGGCTTCAACAGCAGGAGCACGGCACCACAGCAGCCACGTGTTCCCTGGCGCCAACAGCAGGAGCACCGCAACACAGCAGCCACGTGTTCCCTGGCTCCCGCACCACAGCAGCCACGTGTTCTTGGCGCCAACAGCAGGAGCACCGCACCACAGCAGCCACGTGTTCCCTGGCGCCAACAGCAGGAGTACCGCCCTACAGCAGCTACGTGTTCCCTGACGCCAACAGCAGGAGCACCGCCCTACAGCAGCCACGTGTTCCCTGGCTCCAACAGCAGGATCACCGCAAAACAGCAGCCACGTGTTCCCTGGCGCCAACAGCAGGATCACCGCAACACAGCAGCCACGCGTTCCCTGGCTCCAACAGCAGGAGCACCGCACCACAGCAGCCACTTGTTCCCTGGCTCCAACAGCAAAAGCACCGCACCACAGCAGCCACGTGTTCCCTGGCTCCAACAGCAGGAGCACCGCACCACAGCAGCCACGTGTTCCGTGGCTCCAACAGCAGGAGCACCGCACCACAGCAGCCACGTGTTCCCTCGCTCCAACAGCAGGGGCACCGCACCACAGCAGCCACGTGTTCCCTGGCTCCAACAGCAAGAGCACCGCACCACAGCAGCCACGTGTTCCCGGGCTCCAACAGCAGGAGCACCGCACTACAGCAGCCACGTGTTCCCTGGTTCGAACAGCAGGAGCACCGCAACACAGCAGCCACGTGTTCCCTGGCTTCAACAGCAGGAGCACCGCACCACAGCAGCCACGTGTTCCCTGGCGCCAACAGCAGGAGCACTGCAACACAGCAGCCACGTGTTCCCTGGCTCCCGCACCACAGCAGCCACGTGTTCCTGGCGCCAACAGCAGGAGCACCGCACCACAGCAGCCACGTGTTCCCTCGCTCCAACAGCAAAAGCACCGCACCACAGCAGCCACGTGTTCCCTGGCTCCAACAGCAGGAGCACTGCTCCACAGCAGCCACATGTTATCTGGCAACAACAGCGGGAGCACCGCAACACAGCAGCCACGTGTTTCCTGGCTCCAACAGCAGGAGCACCGCTCCACAGCAGCCACGTGTTCCCTGGCTGCAACAGCAGGATCACCGCTCCACAGCAGCCACGTGTTCCCTGGCTCCAACAGCAGGAGCACCGCAACACAGCAGCCACGTTTTTCCTGGCTCCAACAGCAGGGGCACCGCAACACAGCAGCCACGTGTTCCCTGGCTCCAACAGCAGGAGAACCGCACCACAGCAGCCACGTGTTCCCAGGCTCCAACAGCAGGAGCAACGCAACACAGCAGCCACGTGTTCCCTGGCTTCAACAGCAGGAGCACCGCACCACAGCAGCCACGTGTTTCCTGGCGCCAACAGCAGGAGCACCGCAACACAGCAGCCACGTGTTCCCTGGCTCCCGCACCACAGCAGCCACGTGTTCCTGGCGCCAACAGCAGGAGCATCGCACCACAGCAGCCACGTGTTCCCTGGCTCCAACAGCAGGAGCACCGCAACACAGCAGCCACGTGTTCCCTGGCTTCAACAGCAGGAGCACCGCACCACAGCAGCCACGTGTTCCCTGGTGCCAACAGCAGGAGCACCGCAACACAGCAGACACGTGTTCCCTGGCTCCCGCACCACAGCAGCCACGTGTTCTTGGCGCCAACAGCAGGAGCACCGCACCACAGCAGCCACGTGTTCCCTGGCGCCAACACCAGGAGCACCGCCCTACAGCAGCCACGTGTTCCCTGGCGCCAACAGCAGGATCACCGCAACACAGCAGCCACGTGTTCCCTGGCGCCAACAGCAGGATCACCGCAACACAGCAGCCACGTGTTCCCTGGCTCCAACAGCAGGAGCACCGCACCACAGCAGCCACGTGTTCCCTGGCTCCAACAGCAAAAGCACCGCACCACAGCAGCCACGTGTTCCCTGGCTCCAACAGCAGGAGCACTGCTCCAGAGCAGCCACGTGTTCTCTGGCAACAACAGCAGGAGCACCGCAACACAGCAGCCACGTGTTTCCTGGCTCCAACAGCAGGAGCACTGCTCCACAGCAGCCACGTGTTCCCTGGCTGCAACAGCAGGATCACCGCTCCATAGCAGCCACGTGTTCCCTGGCTCCAACAGCAGGAGCACCGCAACACAGCAACCACGTGTTCCCTGGCTCCAACAGCAGGAGCACCGCAACACAGCAGCCACGTGTTCCCTGGCTCCAACAGCAGGAGAACCGCACCACAGCAGCCACGTGTTCCCAGGCTCCAACAGCAGGAGCACCGTAACACAGCAGCCACGTGTTTCCTGGCTCCAACAGCAGGAGCACCGCTCCACAGCAGCCACGTGTTCCCTGGCTCCAACAGCAGGAGCACCGCAACACAGCAGCCACGTTTTTCCTGGCTCCAACAGCAGGAGCACCGCACCACAGCAGCCACGTGTTCCCTCGCTCCAACAGCAGGGGCACCGCACCACAGCAGCCACGTGTTCCCTGGCTCCAACAGCAGGAGCACCGCACCACAGCAGCCACGTGTTCCCTGGCTCCCGCACCACAGCAGCCACGTGTTCCTGGCGCCAACAGCAGGAGCATCGCACCACAGCAGCCACGTGTTCCCTGGCTCCAACAGCAGGAGCACCGCAACACAGCAGTCACGTGTTCCCTAGCTTCAACAGCAGGAGCACGGCACCACAGCAGCCACGTGTTCCTGGCGCCAACAGCAGGAGCATCGCACCACAGCAGCCACGTGTTCCCTGGCTCCAACAGCAGGAGCACCGCAACACAGCAGCCACGTGTTCCCTGGCTTCAACAGCAGGAGCACGGCACCACAGCAGCCACGTGTTCCCTGGCGCCAACAGCAGGAGCACCGCAACACAGCAGCCACGTGTTCCCTGGCTCCCGCACCACAGCAGCCACGTGTTCTTGGCGCCAACAGCAGGAGCACCGCACCACAGCAGCCACGTGTTCCCTGGCGCCAACAGCAGGAGTACCGCCCTACAGCAGCTACGTGTTCCCTGACGCCAACAGCAGGAGCACCGCCCTACAGCAGCCACGTGTTCCCTGGCTCCAACAGCAGGATCACCGCAACACAGCAGCCACGTGTTCCCTGGCACCAACAGCAGGATCACCGCAACACAGCAGCCACGCGTTCCCTGGCTCCAACAGCAGGAGCACCGCACCACAGCAGCCACTTGTTCCCTGGCTCCAACAGCAAAAGCACCGCACCACAGCAGCCACGTGTTCCCTGGCTCCAACAGCAGGAGCACCGCACCACAGCAGCCACGTGTTCCGTGGCTCCAACAGCAGGAGCACCGCACCACAGCAGCCACGTGTTCCCTCGCTCCAACAGCAGGGGCACCGCACCACAGCAGCCACGTGTTCCCTGGCTCCAACAGCAAGAGCACCGCACCACAGCAGCCACGTGTTCCCGGGCTCCAACAGCAGGAGCACCGCACTACAGCAGCCACGTGTTCCCTGGTTCGAACAGCAGGAGCACCGCAACACAGCAGCCACGTGTTCCCTGGCTTCAACAGCAGGAGCACCGCACCACAGCAGCCACGTGTTCCCTGGCGCCAACAGCAGGAGCACTGCAACACAGCAGCCACGTGTTCCCTGGCTCCCGCACCACAGCAGCCACGTGTTCCTGGCGCCAACAGCAGGAGCACCGCACCACAGCAGCCACGTGTTCCCTCGCTCCAACAGCAAAAGCACCGCACCACAGCAGCCACGTGTTCCCTGGCTCCAACAGCAGGAGCACTGCTCCACAGCAGCCACATGTTATCTGGCAACAACAGCGGGAGCACCGCAACACAGCAGCCACGTGTTTCCTGGCTCCAACAGCAGGAGCACCGCTCCACAGCAGCCACGTGTTCCCTGGCTGCAACAGCAGGATCACCGCTCCACAGCAGCCACGTGTTCCCTGGCTCCAACAGCAGGAGCACCGCAACACAGCAGCCACGTTTTTCCTGGCTCCAACAGCAGGGGCACCGCAACACAGCAGCCACGTGTTCCCTGGCTCCAACAGCAGGAGAACCGCACCACAGCAGCCACGTGTTCCCAGGCTCCAACAGCAGGAGCAACGCAACACAGCAGCCACGTGTTCCCTGGCTTCAACAGCAGGAGCACCGCACCACAGCAGCCACGTGTTTCCTGGCGCCAACAGCAGGAGCACCGCAACACAGCAGCCACGTGTTCCCTGGCTCCCGCACCACAGCAGCCACGTGTTCCTGGCGCCAACAGCAGGAGCATCGCACCACAGCAGCCACGTGTTCCCTGGCTCCAACAGCAGGAGCACCGAAACACAGCAGCCACGTGTTCCCTGGCTTCAACAGCAGGAGCACCGCACCACAGCAGCCACGTGTTCCCTGGTGCCAACAGCAGGAGCACCGCAACACAGCAGACACGTGTTCCCTGGCTCCCGCACCACAGCAGCCACGTGTTCTTGGCGCCAACAGCAGGAGCACCGCACCACAGCAGCCACGTGTTCCCTGGCGCCAACACCAGGAGCACCGCCCTACAGCAGCCACGTGTTCCCTGGCGCCAACAGCAGGATCACCGCAACACAGCAGCCACGTGTTCCCTGGCGCCAACAGCAGGATCACCGCAACACAGCAGCCACGTGTTCCCTGGCTCCAACAGCAGGAGCACCGCACCACAGCAGCCACGTGTTCCCTGGCTCCAACAGCAAAAGCACCGCACCACAGCAGCCACGTGTTCCCTGGCTCCAACAGCAGGAGCACTGCTCCAGAGCAGCCACGTGTTCTCTGGCAACAACAGCAGGAGCACCGCAACACAGCAGCCACGTGTTTCCTGGCTCCAACAGCAGGAGCACTGCTCCACAGCAGCCACGTGTTCCCTGGCTGCAACAGCAGGATCACCGCTCCATAGCAGCCACGTGTTCCCTGGCTCCAACAGCAGGAGCACCGCAACACAGCAACCACGTGTTCCCTGGCTCCAACAGCAGGAGCACCGCAACACAGCAGCCACGTGTTCCCTGGCTCCAACAGCAGGAGAACCGCACCACAGCAGCCACGTGTTCCCAGGCTCCAACAGCAGGAGCACCGTAACACAGCAGCCACGTGTTTCCTGGCTCCAACAGCAGGAGCACCGCTCCACAGCAGCCACGTGTTCCCTGGCTGCAACAGCAGGATCACCGCTCCACAGCAGCCACGTGTTCCCTGGCTCCAACAGCAGGAGCACCGCAACACAGCAGCCACGTTTTTCCTGGCTCCAACAGCAGGGGCACCGCAACACAGCAGCCACGTGTTCCCTGGCTCCAACAGCAGGAGAACCGCACCACAGCAGCCACGTGTTCCCAGGCTCCAACAGCAGGAGCAACGCAACACAGCAGCCACGTGTTCCCTGGCTTCAACAGCAGGAGCACCGCACCACAGCAGCCACGTGTTTCCTGGCGCCAACAGCAGGAGCACCGCAACACAGCAGCCACGTGTTCCCTGGCTCCCGCACCACAGCAGCCACGTGTTCCTGGCGCCAACAGCAGGAGCATCGCACCACAGCAGCCACGTGTTCCCTGGCTCCAACAGCAGGAGCACCGCAACACAGCAGCCACGTGTTCCCTGGCTCCAACAGCAGGAGAACCGCACCACAGCAGCCACGTGTTCCCTGGCTCCAACAGCAAAAGCACCGCACCACAGCAGCCACGTGTTCCCTGGCTCCAACAGCAGGAGCACCGCACCACAGCAGCCACGTGTTCCGTGGCTCCAACAGCAGGAGCACCGCACCACAGCAGCCACGTGTTCCCGGGCTCCAACAGCAGGAGCACCGCACCACAGCAGCCACGTGTTCCCTGGTTCCAACAGCAGGAGCACCGCAACACAGCAGCCACGTGTTCCCTGGCTTCAACAGCAGGAGCACCGCACCACAGCAGCCACGTGTTCCCTGGCGCCAACAGCAGGAGCACCGCAACACAGCAGCCACGTGTTCCCTGGCTCCCGCACCACAGCAGCCACGTGTTCCTGGCGCCAACAGCAGGACCACCGCATCACAGCAGCCACATGTTCCCTGGCGCCAACAGCAAGAGCACCGCCCTACAGCAGCCACGTGTTCCCTGGCGCCAACAGCTAGATCACCGCAACACATCAGCCACGTGTTCCCTGGCTCCAACAGGAGGAGCACTGCACCACAGCAGCCACGTGTTCCCTGGCTCCAACAGCAGGAGCACTGCACCACAGCAGCCACATGTTGCCTGGCTCCAACATCAAGAGCACCGCACCACAGCAGCCACGTGTTCCCTGGCTCCAACAGCAGGATCACCGCACCACAGCAGCCACGTGTTCCCTGGCTCCAACAGCAGGAGCACCGCACCACAGCAGCCACGTGTTCTCTGGCTCCAACAGCAGGAGCACCGCAACACAGCAGCAACGTGTTCCCTGGCGCCAACAGCAGGAGCACCGCAACACAGCAGCCACGTGTTCCCTGGCTCAAACAGCAGGAGCACCGCACACAGGCAGCCACGTGTTCCCTGCTCCAACAGCAGGAGCACCGCACCACATCAGCAACGTGTTCTCTGGCTCAACAGCAGGAGCACCGCAACACAGCAGCCACGTGTTCCCTGGCTCCAACAGCAGGAGCACTGCTCCACAGCAGCCACATGTTATCTGGCAACAACAGCGGGAGCACCGCAACACAGCAGCCACGTGTTTCCTGGCTCCAACAGCAGGAGCACCGCTCCACAGCAGCCACGTGTTCCCTGGCTGCAACAGCAGGATCACCGCTCCACAGCAGCCACGTGTTCCCTGGCTGCAACAGCAGGATCACCGCTCCACAGCAGCCACGTGTTCCCTGGCTCCAACAGCAGGAGCACCGCAACACAGCAGCCACGTTTTTCCTGGCTCCAACAGCAGGGGCACCGCAACACAGCAGCCACGTGTTCCCTGGCTCCAACAGCAGGAGAACCGCACCACAGCAGCCACGTGTTCCCAGGCTCCAACAGCAGGAGCAACGCAACACAGCAGCCACGTGTTCCCTGGCTTCAACAGCAGGAGCACCGCACCACAGCAGCCACGTGTTTCCTGGCGCCAACAGCAGGAGCACCGCAACACAGCAGCCACGTGTTCCCTGGCTCCCGCACCACAGCAGCCACGTGTTCCTGGCGCCAACAGCAGGAGCATCGCACCACAGCAGCCACGTGTTCCCTGGCTCCATCAGCAGGAGCACCGCAACACAGCAGCCACGTGTTCCCTGGCTTCAACAGCAGGAGCACCGCACCACAGCAGCCACGTGTTCCCTGGCGACAACAGCAGGAGCACCGCAACACAGCAGACACGTGTTCCCTGGCTCCCGCACCACAGCAGCCACGTGTTCTTGGCGCCAACAGCAGGAGCACCGCACCACAGCAGCCACGTGTTCCCTGGCGCCAACACCAGGAGCACCGCCCTACAGCAGCCACGTGTTCCCTGGCGCCAACAGCAGGATCACCGCAACACAGCAGCCACGTGTTCCCTGGCGCCAACAGCAGGATCACCGCAACACAGCAGCCACGTGTTCCCTGGCTCCAACAGCAGGAGCACCGCACCACAGCAGCCACGTGTTCCCTGGCTCCAACAGCAAAAGCACCGCACCACAGCAGCCACGTGTTCCCTGGCTCCAACAGCAGGAGCACTGCTCCACAGCAGCCACGTGTTCTCTGGCAACAACAGCAGGAGCACCGCAACACAGCAGCCACGTGTTTCCTGGCTCCAACAGCAGGAGCACTGCTCCACAGCAGCCACGTGTCCCCTGGCTGCAACAGCAGGATCACCGCTCCACAGCAGCCACGTGTTCCCTGGCTCCAACAGCAGGAGCACCGCAACAAAGCAACCACGTGTTCCCTGGCTCCAACAGCAGGAGCACCGCAACACAGCAGCCACGTGTTCCCTGGCTCCAACAGCAGGAGAACCGCACCACAGCAGCCACGTGTTCCCAGGCTCCAACAGCAGGAGCACCGTAACACAGCAGCCACGTGTTTCCTGGCTCCAACAGCAGGAGCACCGCTCCACAGCAGCCACGTGTTCCCTGGCTGCAACAGCAGGATCACCGCTCCACAGCAGCCACGTGTTCCCTGGCGCCAACAGCAGGAGCACCGCAACACAGCAGCCACGTGTTCCCTGGCTCCCGCACCACAGCAGCCACGTGTTCCTGGCGCCAACAGCAGGAGCATCGCACCACAGCAGCCACGTGTTCCCTGGCTCCAACAGCAGGAGCACCGCAACACAGCAGCCACGTGTTCCCTGGCTTCAACAGCAGGAGCACGGCACCACAGCAGCCACGTGTTCCCTGGCTTCAACAGCAGGAGCACCGCACTACAGCAGCCACGTGTTCCCTGGCGCCAACAGCAGGAGCACCGCCCTACAGCAGCCACGTGTTCCCTGACGCCAACAGCAGGAGCACCGCAACACAGCAGCCACGTGTTCCCTGGCGCCAACAGCAGGAGCACCGCAACACAGCAGCCACGTGTTACCTGGCTCCCGCACCACAGCAGCCACGTGTTCCTGGCGCCAACAGCAGGACCACCGCATCACAGCAGCCACATGTTCCCTGGCGCCAACAGCAGGAGCACCGCCCTACAGCAGCCACGTGTTCCCTGGCGCCAACAGCTAGATCACCGCACCACAGCAGCCACGTGTTTCCTGGCTCCAACAGCAAGAGCACCGCACCACAGCAGCCACGTGTTCCCTGGCTCCAAGAGCAGGAGCACCGCACCACAGCAGCCACGTGTTCCCTGGCTTCAACAGCAGGAGCACCGCACTACAGCAACCACGTGTTCCCTGGCGCCAACAGCAGGAGCACTGCACCACAGCAGCCACATGTTGCCTGGCTCCAACATCAAGAGCACCGCACCACAGCAGCCACGTGTTCCCTGGCTCCAACAGCAGGATCACTGCACCACAGCAGCCACGTGTTCCCTGGCTCCAACAGCAGGAGCACCGCACCACAGCAGCCACGTGTTCTCTGGCAACAACAGCAGGAGCACCGCAACACAGCAGCCACGTGTTTCCTGGCTCCAACAGCAGGAGCACCGCTCCACAGCAGCCACGTGTTCCCTGGCTGCAACAGCAGGATCACCGCTCCACAGCAGCCACGTGTTCCCTGGCGCCAACAGCAGGAGCACCGCAACACAGCAGCCACGTGTTCCCTGGCTCCCGCACCACAGCAGCCAAGTGTTCCTGGCGCCAACAGCAGGAGCATCGCACCACAGCAGCCACGTGTTCCCTGGCTCCAACAGCAGGAGCACCGCAACACAGCAGCCACGTGTTCCCTGGCTCCAACAGCAGGAGCACTGCACCACAGCAGCCACGTGTTGCCTGGCTCCAACATCAAGAGCACCGCAACACAGCAGCCACGTGTTCCTTGGCTCAAACAGCAGGAGCACCGCACACAGGCAGCCACGTGTTCCCTGCTCCAACAGCAGGAGCACCGCACCACATCAGCAACGTGTTCTCTGGCTCAACAGCAGGAGCACTGCTCCACAGCAGCCACATGTTATCTGGCAACAACAGCAGGAGCACCGCAACACAGCAGCCACGTGTTTCCTGGCTCCAACAGCAGGAGCACCGCTCCACAGCAGCCACGTGTTCCCTGGCTGCAACAGCAGGATCACCGCTCCACAGCAGCCACGTGTTCCCTGGCTCCAACAGCAGGAGCACCGCAACACAGCAGCCACGTTTTTCCTGGCTCCAACAGCAGGGGCACCGCAACACAGCAGCCACGTGTTCCCTGGCTCTTGCACCACAGCAGCCACGTGTTCCCTGGCTCCAACAGCAGGAGCACGGCACCACAGCAGCCACGTGTTCCCTGGCGCCAACAGCAGGAGCACCGCAACACAGCAGCCACGTGTTCCCTGGCGCCAACAGCAGGATCACCGCAACACAGCAGCCACGTGTTCCCTGGCTCCAACAGCAAGAGAACCGCACCACAGCAGCCACGTGTTCCCTGGCTCCAACAGCAAAAGCACCGCACCACAGCAGCCACGTGTTCCCTGGCTCCAACAGCAGGAGCACCGCACCACAGCAGCCACGTGTTCCGTGGCTCCAACAGCAGGAGCACCGCACCACAGCAGCCACGTGTTCCCTCGCTCCAACAGCAGGGGCACCGCACCACAGCAGCCACGTGTTCCCTGGCTCCAACAGCAGGAGCACCGCACCACAGCAGCCACGTGTTCCCGGGCTCCAACAGCAGGAGCACCGCACCACAGCAGCCACGTGTTCCCTGGTTCCAACAGCAGGAGCACCGCAACACAGCAGCCACGTGTTCCCTGGCTTCAACAGCAGGAGCACCGCACCACAGCAGCCACGTGTTCCCTGGCGCCAACAGCAGGAGCACCGCAACACAGCAGCCACGTGTTCCCTGGCTCCCGCACCACAGCAGCCACGTGTTCCTGGCGCCAACAGCAGGACCACCGCATCACAGCAGCCACATGTTCCCTGGCGCCAACAGCAAGAGCACCGCCCTACAGCAGCCACGTGTTCCCTGGCGCCAACAGCTAGATCACCGCAACACATCAGCCACGTGTTCCCTGGCTCCAACAGGAGGAGCACTGCACCACAGCAGCCACGTGTTCCCTGGCTCCAACAGCAGGAGCACTGCACCACAGCAGCCACATGTTGCCTGGCTCCAACATCAAGAGCACCGCACCACAGCAGCCACGTGTTCCCTGGCTCCAACAGCAGGATCACCGCACCACAGCAGCCACGTGTTCCCTGGCTCCAACAGCAGGAGCACCGCACCACAGCAGCCACGTGTTCTCTGGCTCCAACAGCAGGAGCACCGCAACACAGCAGCAACGTGTTCCCTGGCGCCAACAGCAGGAGCACCGCAACACAGCAGCCACGTGTTCCCTGGCTCAAACAGCAGGAGCACCGCACACAGGCAGCCACGTGTTCCCTGCTCCAACAGCAGGAGCACCGCACCACATCAGCAACGTGTTCTCTGGCTCAACAGCAGGAGCACCGCAACACAGCAGCCACGTGTTCCCTGGCTCCAACAGCAGGAGCACTGCTCCACAGCAGCCACATGTTATCTGGCAACAACAGCAGGAGCACCGCAACACAGCAGCCACGTTTTTCCTGGCTCCAACAGCAGGGGCACCGCAACACAGCAGCCACGTGTTCCCTGGCTCCAACAGCAGGAGAACCGCACCACAGCAGCCACGTGTTCCCAGGCTCCAACAGCAGGAGCAACGCAACACAGCAGCCACGTGTTCCCTGGCTTCAACAGCAGGAGCACCGCACCACAGCAGCCACGTGTTTCCTGGCGCCAACAGCAGGAGCACCGCAACACAGCAGCCACGTGTTCCCTGGCTCCCGCACCACAGCAGCCACGTGTTCCTGGCGCCAACAGCAGGAGCATCGCACCACAGCAGCCACGTGTTCCCTGGCTCCATCAGCAGGAGCACCGCAACACAGCAGCCACGTGTTCCCTGGCTTCAACAGCAGGAGCACCGCACCACAGCAGCCACGTGTTCCCTGGCGACAACAGCAGGAGCACCGCAACACAGCAGACACGTGTTCCCTGGCTCCCGCACCACAGCAGCCACGTGTTCTTGGCGCCAACAGCAGGAGCACCGCACCACAGCAGCCACGTGTTCCCTGGCGCCAACACCAGGAGCACCGCCCTACAGCAGCCACGTGTTCCCTGGCGCCAACAGCAGGATCACCGCAACACAGCAGCCACGTGTTCCCTGGCGCCAACAGCAGGATCACCGCAACACAGCAGCCACGTGTTCCCTGGCTCCAACAGCAGGAGCACCGCACCACAGCAGCCACGTGTTCCCTGGCTCCAACAGCAAAAGCACCGCACCACAGCAGCCACGTGTTCCCTGGCTCCAACAGCAGGAGCACTGCTCCACAGCAGCCACGTGTTCTCTGGCAACAACAGCAGGAGCACCGCAACACAGCAGCCACGTGTTTCCTGGCTCCAACAGCAGGAGCACTGCTCCACAGCAGCCACGTGTTCCCTGGCTTCAACAGCAGGATCACCGCTCCACAGCAGCCACGTGTTCCCTGGCTCCAACAGCAGGAGCACCGCAACAAAGCAACCACGTGTTCCCTGGCTCCAACAGCAGGAGCACCGCAACACAGCAGCCACGTGTTCCCTGGCTCCAACAGCAGGAGAACCGCACCACAGCAGCCACGTGTTCCCAGGCTCCAACAGCAGGAGCACCGTAACACAGCAGCCACGTGTTTCCTGGCTCCAACAGCAGGAGCACCGCTCCACAGCAGCCACGTGTTCCCTGGCTGCAACAGCAGGATCACCGCTCCACAGCAGCCACGTGTTCCCTGGCGCCAACAGCAGGAGCACCGCAACACAGCAGCCACGTGTTCCCTGGCTCCCGCACCACAGCAGCCACGTGTTCCTGGCGCCAACAGCAGGAGCATCGCACCACAGCAGCCACGTGTTCCCTGGCTCCAACAGCAGGAGCACCGCAACACAGCAGCCACGTGTTCCCTGGCTTCAACAGCAGGAGCACGGCACCACAGCAGCCACGTGTTCCCTGGCTTCAACAGCAGGAGCACCGCACTACAGCAGCCACGTGTTCCCTGGCGCCAACAGCAGGAGCACCGCCCTACAGAAGCCACGTGTTCCCTGACGCCAACAGCAGGAGCACCGCAACACAGCAGCCACGTGTTCCCTGGCGCCAACAGCAGGAGCACCGCAACACAGCAGCCACGTGTCACCTGGCTCCCGCACCACAGCAGCCACGTGTTCCTGGCGCCAACAGCAGGACCACCGCATCACAGCAGCCACATGTTCCCTGGCGCCAACAGCAGGAGCACCGCCCTACAGCAGCCACGTGTTCCCTGGCGCCAACAGCTAGATCACCGCACCACAGCAGCCACGTGTTTCCTGGCTCCAACAGCAAGAGCACCGCACCACAGCAGCCACGTGTTCCCTGGCTCCAAGAGCAGGAGCACCGCACCACAGCAGCCACGTGTTCCCTGGCTTCAACAGCAGGAGCACCGCACTACAGCAACCACGTGTTCCCTGGCGCCAACAGCAGGAGCACCGCCCTACGGCAGCCACGTGTTCCCTGGCGCCAACAGCAGGATCACCGCAACACAGCACCCACGTGTTCCCTGGCGCCAACAGCAGGATCACCGCAGCACAGCAGCCACGTGTTCCCTGGCTCCAACAGCAGGAACACCGCACCACAGCAGCCACGTGTTCCCTGGCTCCAACAGCAAAAGCACCGCACCACAGCAGCCACGTGTTCCCTGGCTGCAACAGCAGGATCACCGCTCCACAGCAGCCACGTCTTCCCTGGCTCCAACAGCAGGAGCACCGCAACACAGCAACCACGTGTTCCCTGGCTCCAACAGCAGGAGCACCGCAACACAGCAGCCACGTGTTCCCTGGCTCCAACAGCAGGAGAACCGCACCACAGCAGCCACGTGTTACCAGGCTCCAACAGCAGGAGCACCGCACCACAGCAGCCACGTGTTCCCTGGTTCCAACAGCAGGAGCACCGCAACACAGCAGTCACGTGTTCCCTAGCTTCAACAGCAGGAGCACGGCACCACAGCAGCCACGTGTTCCTGGCGCCAACAGCAGGAGCATCGCACCACAGCAGCCACGTGTTCCCTGGCTCCAACAGCAGGAGCACCGCAACACAGCAGCCACGTGTTCCCTGGCTTCAACAGCAGGAGCACGGCACCACAGCAGCCACGTGTTCCTGGCGCCAACAGCAGGAGCATCGCACCACAGCAGCCACGTGTTCCCTGGCTCCAACAGCAGGAGCACCACAACACAGCAGCCACGTGTTCCCTGGCTTCAACAGCAGGAGCACGGCACCACAGCAGCCACGTGTTCCCTGGCGCCAACAGCAGGAGCACCGCAACACAGCAGCCACGTGTTCCCTGGCTCCCGCACCACAGCAGCCACGTGTTCTTGGCGCCAACAGCAGGAGCACCGCACCACAGCAGCCACGTGTTCCCTGGCGCCAACAGCAGGAGTACCGCCCTACAGCAGCTACGTGTTCCCTGACGCCAACAGCAGGAGCACCGCCCTACAGCAGCCACGTGTTCCCTGGCTCCAACAGCAGGATCACCGCAACACAGCAGCCACGTGTTCCCTGGCGCCAACAGCAGGATCACCGCAACACAGCAGCCACGTGTTCCCTGGCTCCAACAGCAGGAGCACCGCACCACAGCAGCCACGTGTTCCCTGGCTCCAACAGCAAAAGCACCGCACCACAGCAGCCACGTGTTCCCTGGCTCCAACAGCAGGAGCACCGCCCCACAGCAGCCACTTGTTCCGTGGCTCCAACAGCAGGAGCACCGCACCACAGCAGCCACGTGTTCCCTCGCTCCAACAGCAGGGGCACCGCACCACAGCAGCCACGTGTTCCCTGGCTCCAACAGCAGGAGCACCGCACCACAGCAGCCACGTGTTCCCTGGCTCCCGCACCACAGCAGCCACGTGTTCCTGGCGCCAACAGCAGGAGCATCGCACCACAGCAGCCACGTGTTCCCTGGCTCCAACAGCAGGAGCACCGCAACACAGCAGTCACGTGTTCCCTAGCTTCAACAGCAGGAGCACGGCACCACAGCAGCCACGTGTTCCTGGCGCCAACAGCAGGAGCATCGCACCACAGCAGCCACGTGTTCCCTGGCTCCAACAGCAGGAGCACCGCAACACAGCAGCCACGTGTTCCCTGGCTTCAACAGCAGGAGCACGGCACCACAGCAGCCACGTGTTCCTGGCGCCAACAGCAGGAGCATCGCACCACAGCAGCCACGTGTTCCCTGGCTCCAACAGCAGGAGCACCGCAACACAGCAGCCACGTGTTCCCTGGCTTCAACAGCAGGAGCACGGCACCACAGCAGCCACGTGTTCCCTGGCGCCAACAGCAGGAGCACCGCAACACAGCAGCCACGTGTTCCCTGGCTCCCGCACCACAGCAGCCACGTGTTCTTGGCGCCAACAGCAGGAGCACCGCACCACAGCAGCCACGTGTTCCCTGGCGCCAACAGCAGGAGTACCGCCCTACAGCAGCTACGTGTTCCCTGACGCCAACAGCAGGAGCACCGCCCTACAGCAGCCACGTGTTCCCTGGCTCCAACAGCAGGATCACCGCAACACAGCAGCCACGTGTTCCCTGGCGCCAACAGCAGGATCACCGCAACACAGCAGCCACGTGTTCCCTGGCTCCAACAGCAGGAGCACCGCACCACAGCAGCCACGTGTTCCCTGGCTCCAACAGCAAAAGCACCGCACCACAGCAGCCACGTGTTCCCTGGCTCCAACAGCAGGAGCACCGCCCCACAGCAGCCACTTGTTCCGTGGCTCCAACAGCAGGAGCACCGCACCACAGCAGCCACGTGTTCCCTCGCTCCAACAGCAGGGGCACCGCACCACAGCAGCCACGTGTTCCCTGGCTCCAACAGCAGGAGCACCGCACCACAGCAGCCACGTGTTCCCTGGCTCCCGCACCACAGCAGCCACGTGTTCCTGGCGCCAACAGCAGGAGCATCGCACCACAGCAGCCACGTGTTCCCTGGCTCCAACAGCAGGAGCACCGCAACACAGCAGTCACGTGTTCCCTAGCTTCAACAGCAGGAGCACGGCACCACAGCAGCCACGTGTTCCTGGCGCCAACAGCAGGAGCATCGCACCACAGCAGCCACGTGTTCCCTGGCTCCAACAGCAGGAGCACCGCAACACAGCAGCCACGTGTTCCCTGGCTTCAACAGCAGGAGCACGGCACCACAGCAGCCACGTGTTCCCTGGCGCCAACAGCAGGAGCACCGCAACACAGCAGCCACGTGTTCCCTGGCTCCCGCACCACAGCAGCCACGTGTTCTTGGCGCCAACAGCAGGAGCACCGCACCACAGCAGCCACGTGTTCCCTGGCGCCAACAGCAGGAGTACCGCCCTACAGCAGCTACGTGTTCCCTGACGCCAACAGCAGGAGCACCGCCCTACAGCAGCCACGTGTTCCCTGGCTCCAACAGCAGGATCACCGCAACACAGCAGCCACGTGTTCCCTGGCGCCAACAGCAGGATCACCGCAACACAGCAGCCACGCGTTCCCTGGCTCCAACAGCAGGAGCACCGCACCACAGCAGCCACTTGTTCCCTGGCTCCAACAGCAAAAGCACCGCACCACAGCAGCCACGTGTTCCCTGGCTCCAACAGCAGGAGCACCGCACCACAGCAGCCACGTGTTCCGTGGCTCCAACAGCAGGAGCACCGCACCACAGCAGCCACGTGTTCCCTCGCTCCAACAGCAGGGGCACCGCACCACAGCAGCCACGTGTTCCCTGGCTCCAACAGCAAGAGCACCGCACCACAGCAGCCACGTGTTCCCGGGCTCCAACAGCAGGAGCACCGCACTACAGCAGCCACGTGTTCCCTGGTTCGAACAGCAGGAGCACCGCAACACAGCAGCCACGTGTTCCCTGGCTTCAACAGCAGGAGCACCGCACCACAGCAGCCACGTGTTCCCTGGCGCCAACAGCAGGAGCACTGCAACACAGCAGCCACGTGTTCCCTGGCTCCCGCACCACAGCAGCCACGTGTTCCTGGCGCCAACAGCAGGAGCACCGCACCACAGCAGCCACGTGTTCCCTCGCTCCAACAGCAAAAGCACCGCACCACAGCAGCCACGTGTTCCCTGGCTCCAACAGCAGGAGCACCGCACCACAGCAGCCACGTGTTCCGTGGCTCCAACAGCAGGAGCACCGCACCACAGCAGCCACGTGTTCCCTGGCTCCAACAGCAGGAGCACCGCACCACAGCAGCCACGTGTTCCCGGGCTCCAACAGCAGGAGCATCGCACCACAGCAGCCACGTGTTCCCTGGCTCCAACAGCAGGAGCACCGCAACACAGCAGCCACGTGTTCCCTGGCTTCAACAGCAGGAGCACGGCACCACAGCAGCCACGTGTTCCCTGGCTTCAACAGCAGGAGCACCGCACTACAGCAGCCACGTGTTCCCTGGCGCCAACAGCAGGAGCACCGCCCTACAGAAGCCACGTGTTCCCTGACGCCAACAGCAGGAGCACCGCAACACAGCAGCCACGTGTTCCCTGGCGCCAACAGCAGGAGCACCGAAACACAGCAGCCACGTGTTACCTGGCTCCCGCACCACAGCAGCCACGTGTTCCTGGCGCCAACAGCAGGACCACCGCATCACAGCAGCCACATGTTCCCTGGCGCCAACAGCAGGAGCACCGCCCTACAGCAGCCACGTGTTCCCTGGCGCCAACAGCTAGATCACCGCACCACAGCAGCCACGTGTTTCCTGGCTCCAACAGCAAGAGCACCGCACCACAGCAGCCACGTGTTCCCTGGCTCCAAGAGCAGGAGCACCGCACCACAGCAGCCACGTGTTCCCTGGCTTCAACAGCAGGAGCACCGCACTACAGCAACCACGTGTTCCCTGGCGCCAACAGCAGGAGCACCGCCCTACGGCAGCCACGTGTTCCCTGGCGCCAACAGCAGGATCACCGCAACACAGCACCCACGTGTTCCCTGGCGCCAACAGCAGGATCACCGCAGCACAGCAGCCACGTGTTCCCTGGCTCCAACAGCAGGAACACCGCACCACAGCAGCCACGTGTTCCCTGGCTCCAACAGCAAAAGCACCGCACCACAGCAGCCACGTGTTCCCTGGCTGCAACAGCAGGATCACCGCTCCACAGCAGCCACGTCTTCCCTGGCTCCAACAGCAGGAGCACCGCAACACAGCAACCACGTGTTCCCTGGCTCCAACAGCAGGAGCACCGCAACACAGCAGCCACGTGTTCCCTGGCTCCAACAGCAGGAGAACCGCACCACAGCAGCCACGTGTTACCAGGCTCCAACAGCAGGAGCACCGCACCACAGCAGCCACGTGTTCCCTGGTTCCAACAGCAGGAGCACCGCAACACAGCAGTCACGTGTTCCCTAGCTTCAACAGCAGGAGCACGGCACCACAGCAGCCACGTGTTCCTGGCGCCAACAGCAGGAGCATCGCACCACAGCAGCCACGTGTTCCCTGGCTCCAACAGCAGGAGCACCGCAACACAGCAGCCACGTGTTCCCTGGCTTCAACAGCAGGAGCACGGCACCACAGCAGCCACGTGTTCCTGGCGCCAACAGCAGGAGCATCGCACCACAGCAGCCACGTGTTCCCTGGCTCCAACAGCAGGAGCACCGCAACACAGCAGCCACGTGTTCCCTGGCTTCAACAGCAGGAGCACGGCACCACAGCAGCCACGTGTTCCCTGGCGCCAACAGCAGGAGCACCGCAACACAGCAGCCACGTGTTCCCTGGCTCCCGCACCACAGCAGCCACGTGTTCCCTGGCGCCAACAGCAGGAGCACCGCACCACAGCAGCCACGTGTTCCCTGGCGCCAACAGCAGGAGTACCGCCCTACAGCAGCTACGTGTTCCCTGACGCCAACAGCAGGAGCACCGCCCTACAGCAGCCACGTGTTCCCTGGCTCCAACAGCAGGATCACCGCAACACAGCAGCCACGTGTTCCCTGGCGCCAACAGCAGGATCACCGCAACACAGCAGCCACGCGTTCCCTGGCTCCAACAGCAGGAGCACCGCACCACAGCAGCCACTTGTTCCCTGGCTCCAACAGCAAAAGCACCGCACCACAGCAGCCACGTGTTCCCTGGCTCCAACAGCAGGAGCACCGCACCACAGCAGCCACGTGTTCCGTGGCTCCAACAGCAGGAGCACCGCACCACAGCAGCCACGTGTTCCCTCGCTCCAACAGCAGGGGCACCGCACCACAGCAGCCACGTGTTCCCTGGCTCCAACAGCAAGAGCACCGCACCACAGCAGCCACGTGTTCCCGGGCTCCAACAGCAGGAGCACCGCACTAGAGCAGCCACGTGTTCCCTGGTTCGAACAGCAGGAGCACCGCAACACAGCAGCCACGTGTTCCCTGGCTTCAACAGCAGGAGCACCGCACCACAGCAGCCACGTGTTCCCTGGCGCCAACAGAGGGAGCACTGCAACACAGCAGCCACGTGTTCCCTGGCTCCCGCACCACAGCAGCCACGTGTTCCTGGCGCCAACAGCAGGAGCACCGCACCACAGCAGCCACGTGTTCCCTCGCTCCAACAGCAAAAGCACCGCACCACAGCAGCCACGTGTTCCCTGGCTCCAACAGCAGGAGCACCGCACCACAGCAGCCACGTGTTCCGTGGCTCCAACAGCAGGAGCACCGCACCACAGCAGCCACGTGTTCCCTGGCTCCAACAGCAGGAGCACCGCACCACAGCAGCCACGTGTTCCCTGGCTCCAACAGCAGGAGCACCGCACCACAGCAGCCACGTGTTCCCGGGCTCCAACAGCAGGAGCACCGCACCACAGCAGCCACGTGTTCCCTGGTTCCAACAGCAGGAGCACCGCAACACAGCAGCTACGTGTTCCCTGGCGCCAACAGCAGGAGCACCGCAACACAGCAGCCACGTGTTCTCTGGCTCCCGCACCACAGCAGCCACGTGTTCCTGGCGCCAACAGCAGGACCACCGCATCACAGCAGCCACATGTTCCCTGGCGCCAACAGCAGGAGCACCGCCCTACAGCAGCCACGTGTTCCCTGGCGCCTCCAGCTAGATCACCGCAACACAGCAGCCACGTGTTCCCTGGCTCCAACAGCAGGAGCACTGCACCACAGCAGCCACGTGTTCCCTGGCTCCAACAGCAGGAGCACCGCACCACAGCAGCCACGTGTTCCCTGGCTCAAACAGCAGGAGCACCGCACCACAGCAGCCACGTGTTCCCTGGCTCCAACAGCAGGAGCACCGCACCACAGCAGCCACGTGTTCCCTGGCTCCAACAGCAGGAGCACCGCACCACAGCAGCCACGTGTTCCCTGGCTCCAACAGCCGGAGCACCGCACCACAGCAGCCACGTGTTCCCTGGCTTCAACAGCAGGAGCACCGCACCACAGCAGCCACGTGTTCCCTGGCGCCAACAGCAGAAGCACCGCCCTACAGCAGCCACATGTTCCCTGGCGCCAACAGCAGGATCACCGCAACACAACAGCCACGTGTTCCCTGGCGCCAACAGCAGGATCACCGCAACACAGCAGCCACGTGTTCCATGGCGCCAACAGCAGGATCACCGCAACACAGCAGCCACGTGTTCCCTGGCTCCAACAGCAGGAGCACCACACCACAGCAGCCACGTGTTCCCTGGCTCCAACAGCAAAAGCACCGCACCACAGCAGCCACGTGTTCCCTGGCTCCAACAGCAGGAGCAACGCACCACAGCAGCCATGTGTTCCGTGGCTCCAACAGCAGGAGCACCGCACCACAGCAGCCACGTGTTCCCTGGCTCCAACAGCAGGAGCACCGCACCACAGCAGCCACGTGTTCCCTGGCTCCAACAGCAGGAGCACCGCACCACAGCAGCCACGTGTTCCCTGGCTCCCGCACCACAGCACCCACGTGTTCCTGGCGCCAACAGCAGGACCACCGCATCACAGCAGCCACATGTTCCCTGGCGCCAACAGCAAGAGCACCGCCCTACAGCAGCCACGTGTTCCCTGGCGCCAACAGCTAGATCACCGCAACACAGCAGCCACGTGTTCCCTGGCTCAACAGCAGGAGCACCGCAACACAGCAGCCACGTGTTCCCTGGCTCCAACAGCAGGAGCACTGCTCCACAGCAGCCACATGTTCCCTGGCTCCCGCACCACAGCAGCCACGTGTTCCCTGGCTCCAACAGCAGGAGCACCGCACCACAGCAGCCACGTGTTCCCTGGCTCCAACAGCAGGAGCACCGCACCACAGCAGCCACGTGTTCCCTGGCTTCAACAGCAGGAGCACCGCAACACAGCAGCCACGTGTTCCTGGCGCCAACAGCAGGATCACCGCAACACAGCAGCCACGTGTTCCGTGGCTCCAACAACAGGAGCACCGCAACACAACAGCCACGTGTTCCCTGGCTCCAACAGCAGGAGCACTGCTCCACAGCAGCCACGTGTTCTCTGGCAACAACAGCAGGAGCACCGCAACACAGCAGCCACGTGTTTCCTGGCTCCAACAGCAGGAGCACCGCTCCACAGCAGCCACGTGTTCCCTGGCTGCAACAGCAGGATCACCGCTCCACAGCAGCCACGTGTTCCCTGGCGCCAACAGCAGGAGCACCGCAACACAGCAGCCACGTGTTCCCTGGCTCCCGCACCACAGCAGCCACGTGTTCCTGGCGCCAACAGCAGGAGCATCGCACCACAGCAGCCACGTGTTCCCTGGCTCCAACAGCAGGAGCACCGCAACACAGCAGCCACGTGTTCCCTGGCTCCAACAGCAGGAGCACTGCATCACAGCAGCCACGTGTTCCCAGGCTCCAACAGCAGGAGCAACGCAACACAGCAGCCACGTGTTCCCTGGCTTCAACAGCAGGAGCACCGCACCACAGCAGCCACGTGTTTCCTGGCGCCAACAGCAGGAGCACCGCAACACAGCAGCCACGTGTTCCCTGGCTCCCGCACCACAGCAGCCACGTGTTCCTGGCGCCAACAGCAGGAGCATCGCACCACAGCAGCCACGTGTTCCCTGGCTCCATCAGCATGAGCACCGCAACACAGCAGCCACGTGTTCCCTGGCTTCAACAGCAGGAGCACCGCACCACAGCAGCCACGTGTTCCCTGGCGACAACAGCAGGAGCACCGCAACACAGCAGACACGTGTTACCTGGCTCCCGCACCACAGCAGCCACGTGTTCTTGGCGCCAACAGCAGGAGCACCGCACCACAGCAGCCACGTGTTCCCTGGCGCCAACACCAGGAGCACCGCCCTACAGCAGCCACGTGTTCCCTGGCGCCAACAGCAGGATCACCGCAACACAGCAGCCACGTGTTCCCTGGCGCCAACAGCAGGATCACCGCAACACAGCAGCCACGTGTTCCCTGGCTCCAACAGCAGGAGCACCGCACCACAGCAGCCACGTGTTCCCTGGCTCCAACAGCAAAAGCACCGCACCACAGCAGCCACGTGTTCCCTGGCTCCAACAGCAGGAGCACTGCTCCACAGCAGCCACGTGTTCTCTGGCAACAACAGCAGGAGCACCGCAACACAGCAGCCACGTGTTTCCTGGCTCCAACAGCAGGAGCACTGCTCCACAGCAGCCACGTGTTCCCTGGCTTCAACAGCAGGATCACCGCTCCACAGCAGCCACGTGTTCCCTGGCTCCAACAGCAGGAGCACCGCAACAAAGCAACCACGTGTTCCCTGGCTCCAACAGCAGGAGCACCGCAACACAGCAGCCACGTGTTCCCTGGCTCCAACAGCAGGAGAACCGCACCACAGCAGCCACGTGTTCCCAGGCTCCAACAGCAGGAGCACCGTAACACAGCAGCCACGTGTTTCCTGGCTCCAACAGCAGGAGCACCGCTCCACAGCAGCCACGTGTTCCCTGGCTGCAACAGCAGGATCACCGCTCCACAGCAGCCACGTGTTCCCTGGCGCCAACAGCAGGAGCACCGCAACACAGCAGCCACGTGTTCCCTGGCTCCCGCACCACAGCAGCCACGTGTTCCTGGCGCCAACAGCAGGAGCATCGCACCACAGCAGCCACGTGTTCCCTGGCTCCAACAGCAGGAGCACCGCAACACAGCAGCCACGTGTTCCCTGGCTTCAACAGCAGGAGCACGGCACCACAGCAGCCACGTGTTCCCTGGCTTCAACAGCAGGAGCACCGCACTACAGCAGCCACGTGTTCCCTGGCGCCAACAGCAGGAGCACCGCCCTACAGCAGCCACGTGTTCCCTGACGCCAACAGCAGGAGCACCGCAACACAGCAGCCACGTGTTCCCTGGCGCCAACAGCAGGAGCACCGCAACACAGCAGCCACGTGTTACCTGGCTCCCGCACCACAGCAGCCACGTGTTCCTGGCGCCAACAGCAGGACCACCGCATCACAGCAGCCACATGTTCCCTGGCGCCAACAGCAGGAGCACCGCCCTACAGCAGCCACGTGTTCCCTGGCGCCAACAGCTAGATCACCGCACCACAGCAGCCACGTGTTTCCTGGCTCCAACAGCAAGAGCACCGCACCACAGCAGCCACGTGTTCCCTGGCTCCAAGAGCAGGAGCACCGCACCACAGCAGCCACGTGTTCCCTGGCTTCAACAGCAGGAGCACCGCACTACAGCAACCACGTGTTCCCTGGCGCCAACAGCAGGAGCACCGCCCTACGGCAGCCACGTGTTCCCTGGCGCCAACAGCAGGATCACCGCAACACAGCACCCACGTGTTCCCTGGCGCCAACAGCAGGATCACCGCAGCACAGCAGCCACGTGTTCCCTGGCTCCAACAGCAGGAACACCGCACCACAGCAGCCACGTGTTCCCTGGCTCCAACAGCAAAAGCACCGCACCACAGCAGCCACGTGTTCCCTGGCTGCAACAGCAGGATCACCGCTCCACAGCAGCCACGTCTTCCCTGGCTCCAACAGCAGGAGCACCGCAACACAGCAACCACGTGTTCCCTGGCTCCAACAGCAGGAGCACCGCAACACAGCAGCCACGTGTTCCCTGGCTCCAACAGCAGGAGAACCGCACCACAGCAGCCACGTGTTACCAGGCTCCAACAGCAGGAGCACCGCACCACAGCAGCCACGTGTTCCCTGGTTCCAACAGCAGGAGCACCGCAACACAGCAGTCACGTGTTCCCTAGCTTCAACAGCAGGAGCACGGCACCACAGCAGCCACGTGTTCCTGGCGCCAACAGCAGGAGCATCGCACCACAGCAGCCACGTGTTCCCTGGCTCCAACAGCAGGAGCACCGCAACACAGCAGCCACGTGTTCCCTGGCTTCAACAGCAGGAGCACGGCACCACAGCAGCCACGTGTTCCTGGCGCCAACAGCAGGAGCATCGCACCACAGCAGCCACGTGTTCCCTGGCTCCAACAGCAGGAGCACCGCAACACAGCAGCTACGTGTTCCCTGGCTTCAACAGCAGGAGCACGGCACCACAGCAGCCACGTGTTCCCTGGCGCCAACAGCAGGAGCACCGCAACACAGCAGCCACGTGTTCCCTGGCTCCCGCACCACAGCAGCCACGTGTTCTTGGCGCCAACAGCAGGAGCACCGCACCACAGCAGCCACGTGTTCCCTGGCGCCAACAGCAGGAGTACCGCCCTACAGCAGCTACGTGTTCCCTGACGCCAACAGCAGGAGCACCGCCCTACAGCAGCCACGTGTTCCCTGGCTCCAACAGCAGGATCACCGCAACACAGCAGCCACGTGTTCCCTGGCGCCAACAGCAGGATCACCGCAACACAGCAGCCACGTGTTCCCTGGCTCCAACAGCAGGAGCACCGCACCACAGCAGCCACGTGTTCCCTGGCTCCAACAGCAAAAGCACCGCACCACAGCAGCCACGTGTTCCCTGGCTCCAACAGCAGGAGCACCGCCCCACAGCAGCCACTTGTTCCGTGGCTCCAACAGCAGGAGCACCGCACCACAGCAGCCACGTGTTCCCTCGCTCCAACAGCAGGGGCACCGCACCACAGCAGCCACGTGTTCCCTGGCTCCAACAGCAGGAGCACCGCACCACAGCAGCCACGTGTTCCCTGGCTCCCGCACCACAGCAGCCACGTGTTCCTGGCGCCAACAGCAGGAGCATCGCACCACAGCAGCCACGTGTTCCCTGGCTCCAACAGCAGGAGCACCGCAACACAGCAGTCACGTGTTCCCTAGCTTCAACAGCAGGAGCACGGCACCACAGCAGCCACGTGTTCCTGGCGCCAACAGCAGGAGCATCGCACCACAGCAGCCACGTGTTCCCTGGCTCCAACAGCAGGAGCACCGCAACACAGCAGCCACGTGTTCCCTGGCTTCAACAACAGGAGCACGGCACCACAGCAGCCACGTGTTCCCTGGCGCCAACAGCAGGAGCACCGCAACACAGCAGCCACGTGTTCCCTGGCTCCCGCACCACAGCAGCCACGTGTTCTTGGCGCCAACAGCAGGAGCACCGCACCACAGCAGCCACGTGTTCCCTGGCGCCAACAGCAGGAGTACCGCCCTACAGCAGCTACGTGTTCCCTGACGCCAACAGCAGGAGCACCGCCCTACAGCAGCCACGTGTTCCCTGGCTCCAACAGCAGGATCACCGCAACACAGCAGCCACGTGTTCCCTGGCGCCAACAGCAGGATCACCGCAACACAGCAGCCACGCGTTCCCTGGCTCCAACAGCAGGAGCACCGCACCACAGCAGCCACTTGTTCCCTGGCTCCAACAGCAAAAGCACCGCACCACAGCAGCCACGTGTTCCCTGGCTCCAACAGCAGGAGCACCGCACCACAGCAGCCACGTGTTCCGTGGCTCCAACAGCAGGAGCACCGCACCACAGCAGCCACGTGTTCCCTCGCTCCAACAGCAGGGGCACCGCACCACAGCAGCCACGTGTTCCCTGGCTCCAACAGCAAGAGCACCGCACCACAGCAGCCACGTGTTCCGTGGCTCCAACAGCAGGAGCACCGCACCACAGCAGCCACGTGTTCCCTGGCTCCAACAGCAGGAGCACCGCACCACAGCAGCCACGTGTTCCCTGGCTCCAACAGCAGGAGCACCGCACCACAGCAGCCACGTGTTCCCGGGCTCCAACAGCAGGAGCACCGCACCACAGCAGCCACGTGTTCCCTGGTTCCAACAGCAGGAGCACCGCAACACAGCAGCTACGTGTTCCCTGGCGCCAACAGCAGGAGCACCGCAACACAGCAGCCACGTGTTCTCTGGCTCCCGCACCACAGCAGCCACGTGTTCCTGGCGCCAACAGCAGGACCACCGCATCACAGCAGCCACATGTTCCCTGGCGCCAACAGCAGGAGCACCGCCCTACAGCAGCCACGTGTTCCCTGGCGCCTCCAGCTAGATCACCGCAACACAGCAGCCACGTGTTCCCTGGCTCCAACAGCAGGAGCACTGCACCACAGCAGCCACGTGTTCCCTGGCTCCAACAGCAGGAGCACCGCACCACAGCAGCCACGTGTTCCCTGGCTCAAACAGCAGGAGCACCGCACCACAGCAGCCACGTGTTCCCTGGCTCCAACAGCAGGAGCACCGCACCACAGCAGCCACGTGTTCCCTGGCTCCAACAGCAGGAGCACCGCACCACAGCAGCCACGTGTTCCCTGGCTCCAACAGCCGGAGCACCGCACCACAGCAGCCACGTGTTCCCTGGCTTCAACAGCAGGAGCACCGCACCACAGCAGCCACGTGTTCCCTGGCGCCAACAGCAGAAGCACCGCCCTACAGCAGCCACATGTTCCCTGGCGCCAACAGCAGGATCACCGCAACACAACAGCCACGTGTTCCCTGGCGCCAACAGCAGGATCACCGCAACACAGCAGCCACGTGTTCCATGGCGCCAACAGCAGGATCACCGCAACACAGCAGCCACGTGTTCCCTGGCTCCAACAGCAGGAGCACCGCACCACAGCAGCCACGTGTTCCCTGGCTCCAACAGCAAAAGCACCGCACCACAGCAGCCACGTGTTCCCTGGCTCCAACAGCAGGAGCAACGCACCACAGCAGCCATGTGTTCCGTGGCTCCAACAGCAGGAGCACCGCACCACAGCAGCCACGTGTTCCCTGGCTCCAACAGCAGGAGCACCGCACCACAGCAGCCACGTGTTCCCTGGCTCCAACAGCAGGAGCACCGCACCACAGCAGCCACGTGTTCCCTGGCTCCCGCACCACAGCACCCACGTGTTCCTGGCGCCAACAGCAGGACCACCGCATCACAGCAGCCACATGTTCCCTGGCGCCAACAGCAAGAGCACCGCCCTACAGCAGCCACGTGTTCCCTGGCGACAACAGCTAGATCACCGCAACACAGCAGCCACGTGTTCCCTGGCTCAACAGCAGGAGCACCGCAACACAGCAGCCACGTGTTCCCTGGCTCCAACAGCAGGAGCACTGCTCCACAGCAGCCACATGTTCCCTGGCTCCCGCACCACAGCAGCCACGTGTTCCCTGGCTCCAACAGCAGGAGCACCGCACCACAGCAGCCACGTGTTCCCTGGCTCCAACAGCAGGAGCACCGCACCACAGCAGCCACGTGTTCCCTGGCTTCAACAGCAGGAGCACCGCAACACAGCAGCCACGTGTTCCTGGCGCCAACAGCAGGATCACCGCAACACAGCAGCCACGTGTTCCGTGGCTCCAACAACAGGAGCACCGCAACACAACAGCCACGTGTTCCCTGGCTCCAACAGCAGGAGCACTGCTCCACAGCAGCCACGTGTTCTCTGGCAACAACAGCAGGAGCACCGCAACACAGCAGCCACGTGTTCCCTGGCTCCAACAGCAAAAGCACCGCACCACAGCAGCCACGTGTTCCCTGGCTCCAACAGCAGGAGCACCGCCCCACAGCAGCCACTTGTTCCGTGGCTCCAACAGCAGGAGCACCGCACCACAGCAGCCACGTGTTCCCTCGCTCCAACAGCAGGGGCACCGCACCACAGCAGCCACGTGTTCCCTGGCTCCAACAGCAGGAGCACCGCACCACAGCAGCCACGTGTTCCCTGGCTCCCGCACCACAGCAGCCACGTGTTCCTGGCGCCAACAGCAGGAGCATCGCACCACAGCAGCCACGTGTTCCCTGGCTCCAACAGCAGGAGCACCGCAACACAGCAGTCACGTGTTCCCTAGCTTCAACAGCAGGAGCACGGCACCACAGCAGCCACGTGTTCCTGGCGCCAACAGCAGGAGCATCGCACCACAGCAGCCACGTGTTCCCTGGCTCCAACAGCAGGAGCACCGCAACACAGCAGCCACGTGTTCCCTGGCTTCAACAACAGGAGCACGGCACCACAGCAGCCACGTGTTCCCTGGCGCCAACAGCAGGAGCACCGCAACACAGCAGCCACGTGTTCCCTGGCTCCCGCACCACAGCAGCCACGTGTTCTTGGCGCCAACAGCAGGAGCACCGCACCACAGCAGCCACGTGTTCCCTGGCGCCAACAGCAGGAGTACCGCCCTACAGCAGCTACGTGTTCCCTGACGCCAACAGCAGGAGCACCGCCCTACAGCAGCCACGTGTTCCCTGGCTCCAACAGCAGGATCACCGCAACACAGCAGCCACGTGTTCCCTGGCGCCAACAGCAGGATCACCGCAACACAGCAGCCACGCGTTCCCTGGCTCCAACAGCAGGAGCACCGCACCACAGCAGCCACTTGTTCCCTGGCTCCAACAGCAAAAGCACCGCACCACAGCAGCCACGTGTTCCCTGGCTCCAACAGCAGGAGCACCGCACCACAGCAGCCACGTGTTCCGTGGCTCCAACAGCAGGAGCACCGCACCACAGCAGCCACGTGTTCCCTCGCTCCAACAGCAGGGGCACCGCACCACAGCAGCCACGTGTTCCCTGGCTCCAACAGCAAGAGCACCGCACCACAGCAGCCACGTGTTCCGTGGCTCCAACAGCAGGAGCACCGCACCACAGCAGCCACGTGTTCCCTGGCTCCAACAGCAGGAGCACCGCACCACAGCAGCCACGTGTTCCCTGGCTCCAACAGCAGGAGCACCGCACCACAGCAGCCACGTGTTCCCGGGCTCCAACAGCAGGAGCACCGCACCACAGCAGCCACGTGTTCCCTGGTTCCAACAGCAGGAGCACCGCAACACAGCAGCTACGTGTTCCCTGGCGCCAACAGCAGGAGCACCGCAACACAGCAGCCACGTGTTCTCTGGCTCCCGCACCACAGCAGCCACGTGTTCCTGGCGCCAACAGCAGGACCACCGCATCACAGCAGCCACATGTTCCCTGGCGCCAACAGCAGGAGCACCGCCCTACAGCAGCCACGTGTTCCCTGGCGCCTCCAGCTAGATCACCGCAACACAGCAGCCACGTGTTCCCTGGCTCCAACAGCAGGAGCACTGCACCACAGCAGCCACGTGTTCCCTGGCTCCAACAGCAGGAGCACCGCACCACAGCAGCCACGTGTTCCCTGGCTCAAACAGCAGGAGCACCGCACCACAGCAGCCACGTGTTCCCTGGCTCCAACAGCAGGAGCACCGCACCACAGCAGCCACGTGTTCCCTGGCTCCAACAGCAGGAGCACCGCACCACAGCAGCCACGTGTTCCCTGGCTCCAACAGCCGGAGCACCGCACCACAGCAGCCACGTGTTCCCTGGCTTCAACAGCAGGAGCACCGCACCACAGCAGCCACGTGTTCCCTGGCGCCAACAGCAGAAGCACCGCCCTACAGCAGCCACATGTTCCCTGGCGCCAACAGCAGGATCACCGCAACACAACAGCCACGTGTTCCCTGGCGCCAACAGCAGGATCACCGCAACACAGCAGCCACGTGTTCCATGGCGCCAACAGCAGGATCACCGCAACACAGCAGCCACGTGTTCCCTGGCTCCAACAGCAGGAGCACCGCACCACAGCAGCCACGTGTTCCCTGGCTCCAACAGCAAAAGCACCGCACCACAGCAGCCACGTGTTCCCTGGCTCCAACAGCAGGAGCAACGCACCACAGCAGCCATGTGTTCCGTGGCTCCAACAGCAGGAGCACCGCACCACAGCAGCCACGTGTTCCCTGGCTCCAACAGCAGGAGCACCGCACCACAGCAGCCACGTGTTCCCTGGCTCCAACAGCAGGAGCACCGCACCACAGCAGCCACGTGTTCCCTGGCTCCCGCACCACAGCACCCACGTGTTCCTGGCGCCAACAGCAGGACCACCGCATCACAGCAGCCACATGTTCCCTGGCGCCAACAGCAAGAGCACCGCCCTACAGCAGCCACGTGTTCCCTGGCGACAACAGCTAGATCACCGCAACACAGCAGCCACGTGTTCCCTGGCTCAACAGCAGGAGCACCGCAACACAGCAGCCACGTGTTCCCTGGCTCCAACAGCAGGAGCACTGCTCCACAGCAGCCACATGTTCCCTGGCTCCCGCACCACAGCAGCCACGTGTTCCCTGGCTCCAACAGCAGGAGCACCGCACCACAGCAGCCACGTGTTCCCTGGCTCCAACAGCAGGAGCACCGCACCACAGCAGCCACGTGTTCCCTGGCTTCAACAGCAGGAGCACCGCAACACAGCAGCCACGTGTTCCTGGCGCCAACAGCAGGATCACCGCAACACAGCAGCCACGTGTTCCGTGGCTCCAACAACAGGAGCACCGCAACACAACAGCCACGTGTTCCCTGGCTCCAACAGCAGGAGCACTGCTCCACAGCAGCCACGTGTTCTCTGGCAACAACAGCAGGAGCACCGCAACACAGCAGCCACGTGTTTCCTGGCTCCAACAGCAGGAGCACCGCTCCACAGCAGCCACGTGTTCCCTGGCTGCAACAGCAGGATCACCGCTCCACAGCAGCCACGTGTTCCCTGGCGCCAACAGCAGGAGCACCGCAACACAGCAGCCACGTGTTCCCTGGCTCCCGCACCACAGCAGCCACGTGTTCCTGGCGCCAACAGCAGGAGCATCGCACCACAGCAGCCACGTGTTCCCTGGCTCCAACAGCAGGAGCACCGCAACACAGCAGCCACGTGTTCCCTGGCTCCAACAGCAGGAGCACTGCACCACAGCAGCCACGTGTTGCCTGGCTCCAACATCAAGAGCACCGCACCACAGCAGCCACGTGTTCCCTGGCTCCAACAGCAGGATCACCGCACCACAGCAGCCACGTGTTCCCTGGCTCCAACAGCAGGAGCACCGCACCGCAGCAGCCACGTGTTCTCTGGCTCCAACAGCAGGAGCACCGCAACACAGCAGCAACGTGTTCCCTGGCGCCAACAGCAGGAGCACCGTAACACAGCAGCCACGTGTTCCTTGGCTCAAACAGCAGGAGCACCGTACACAGGCAGCCACGTGTTCCCTGCTCCAACAGCAGGAGCACCGCACCACATCAGCAACGTGTTCTCTGGCTCAACAGCAGGAGCACTGCTCCACAGCAGCCACATGTTATCTGGCAACAACAGCAGGAGCACCGCAACACAGCAGCCACGTGTTTCCTGGCTCCAACAGCAGGAGCACCGCTCCACAGCAGCCACGTGTTCCCTGGCTGCAACAGCAGGATCACCGCTCCACAGCAGCCACGTGTTCCCTGGCTCCAACAGCAGGAGCACCGCAACACAGCAGCCACGTTTTTCCTGGCTCCAACAGCAGGGGCACCGCAACACAGCAGCCACGTGTTCCCTGGCTCCCGCACCACAGCAGCCACGTGTTCCCTGGCTCCAACAGCAGGAGCACGGCACCACAGCAGCCACGTGTTCCCTGGCGCCAACAGCAGGAGCACCGCAACACAGCAGTCACGTGTTCCCTGGCTCCCGCACCACAGCAGCCACGTGTTCCCTGGCGCCAACAGCAGGAGCACCGCCCTACAGCAGCTACGTGTTCCCTGACGCCAACAGCAGGAGCACCGCCCTACAGCAGCCACGTGTTCCCTGGCGCCAACAGTAGGATCACCGCAACACAGCAGCCACGTGTTCCCTGGCGCCAACAGCAGGATCACCGCAACACAGCAGCCACGTGTTCCCTGGCTCCAACAGCAGGAGAACCGCACCACAGCAGCCACGTGTTCCCTGGCTCCAACAGCAAAAGCACCGCACCACAGCAGCCACGTGTTCCCTGGCTCCAACAGCAGGAGCACCGCACCACAGCAGCCACGTGTTCCGTGGCTCCAACAGCAGGAGCACCGCACCACATCAGCCACGTGTTCCCTCGCTCCAACAGCAGGGGCACCGCACCACAGCAGCCACGTGTTCCCTGGCTCCAACAGCAGGAGCACCGCACCAAAGCAGCCACGTGTTCCCGGGCTCCAACAGCAGGAGCACCGCACCACAGCAGCCACGTGTTCCCTGGTTCCAACAGCAGGAGCACCGCAACACAGCAGCCACGTGTTCCCTGGCTTCAACAGCAGGAGCACCGCACCACAGCAGCCACGTGTTCCCTGGCGCCAACAGCAGGAGCACCGCAACACAGCAGCCACGTGTTCCCTGGCTCCCGCACCACAGCAGCCACGTGTTCCTGGCGCCAACAGCAGGACCACCGCATCACAGCAGCCACATGTTCCCTGGCGCCAACAGCAAGAGCACCGCCCTACAGCAGCCACGTGTTCCCTGGCGCCAACAGCTAGATCACCGCAACACAGCAGCCACGTGTTTCCTGGCTCCAACAGCAGGAGCACCGCTCCACAGCAGCCACGTGTTCCCTGGCTGCAACAGCAGGATCACCGCAACACAGCAGCCACGTGTTCCCTGGCGCCAACAGCAGGATCACCGCAACACAGCAGCCACGTGTTCCCTGGCTCCAACAGCAGGAGCACCGCACCACAGCAGCCACGTGTTCCCTGGCTCCAACAGCAAAAGCACCGCACCACAGCAGCCACGTGTTCCCTGGCTCCAACAGCAGGAGCACTGCTCCACAGCAGCCACGTGTTCTCTGGCAACAACAGCAGGAGCACCGCAACACAGCAGCCACGTGTTTCCTGGCTCCAACAGCAGGAGCACCGCTCCACAGCAGCCACGTGTTCCCTGGCTGCAACAGCAGGATCACCGCTCCACAGCAGCCACGTGTTCCCTGGCTCCAACAGCAGGAGCACCGCAACACAGCAGCCACGTTTTTCCTGGCTCCAACAGCAGGGGCACCGCAACACAGCAGCCACGTGTTCCCTGGCTCCCGCACCACAGCAGCCACGTGTTCCCTGGCTCCAACAGCAGGAGCACGGCACCACAGCAGCCACGTGTTCCCTGGCGCCAACAGCAGGAGCACCGCAACACAGCAGCCACGTGTTCCCTGGCTCCCGCACCACAGCAGCCACGTGTTCCCTGGCGCCAACAGCAGGAGCACCGCCCTACAGCAGCTACGTGTTCCCTGACGCCAACAGCAGGAGCACCGCCCTACAGCAGCCACGTGTTCCCTGGCGCCAACAGTAGGATCACCGCAACACAGCAGCCACGTTTCCCTGGCGCCAACAGCAGGATCACCGCAACACAGCAGCCACGTGTTCCCTGGCTCCAACAGCAGGAGAACCGCACCACAGCAGCCACGTGTTCCCTGGCTCCAACAGCAAAAGCACCGCACCACAGCAGCCACGTGTTCCCTGGCTCCAACAGCAGGAGCACCGCACCACAGCAGCCACGTGTTCCGTGGCTCCAACAGCAGGAGCACCGCACCACAGCAGCCACGTGTTCCCTCGCTCCAACAGCAGGGGCACCGCACCACAGCAGCCACGTGTTCCCTGGCTCCAACAGCAGGAGCACCGCACCAAAGCAGCCACGTGTTCCCGGGCTCCAACAGCAGGAGCACCGCACCACAGCAGCCACGTGTTCCCTGGTTCCAACAGCAGGAGCACCGCAACACAGCAGCCACGTGTTCCCTGGCTTCAACAGCAGGAGCACCGCACCACAGCAGCCACGTGTGCCCTGGCGCCAACAGCAGGAGCACCGCAACACAGCAGCCACGTGTTCCCTGGCTCCCGCACCACAGCAGCCACGTGTTCCTGGCGCCAACAGCAGGACCACCGCATCACAGCAGCCACATGTTCCCTGGCGCCAACAGCAAGAGCACCGCCCTACAGCAGCCACGTGTTCCCTGGCGCCAACAGCTAGATCACCGCAACACAGCAGCCACGTGTTCCCTGGCTCCAACAGGAGGAGCACTGCACCACAGCAGCCACGTGTTCCCTGGCTCCAACAGCAGGAGCACTGCACCACAGCAGCCACATGTTGCCTGGCTCCAACATCAAGAGCACCGCACCACAGCAGCCACGTGTTCCCTGGCTCCAACAGCAGGATCACCGCACCACAGCAGCCACGTGTTCCCTGGCTCCCGCACCACAGCAGCCACGTGTTCTTGGCGCCAACAGCAGGAGCACCGCACCACAGCAGCCACGTGTTCCCTGGCGCCAACACCAGGAGCACCGCCCTACAGCAGCCACGTGTTCCCTGGCGCCAACAGCAGGATCACCGCAACACAGCAGCCACGTGTTCCCTGGCGCCAACAGCAGGATCACCGCAACACAGCAGCCACGTGTTCCCTGGCTCCAACAGCAGGAGCACCGCACCACAGCAGCCACGTGTTCCCTGGCTCCAACAGCAGGATCACCGCACCACAGCAGCCACGTGTTCCCTGGCTCCAACAGCAGGAGCACCGCTCCACAGCAGCCACGTGTTCTCTGGCTCCAACAGCAGGAGCACCGCAACACAGCAGCAACGTGTTCCCTGGCGCCAACAGCAGGAGCACCGCACCACAGCAGCCACGTGTTCCCTGGCTCCCGCACCACAGCACCCACGTGTTCCTTTCGCCAACAGCAGGACCACCGCATCACAGCAGCCACATGTTCCCTGGCGCCAACAGCAAGAGCACCGCCCTACAGCAGCCACGTGTTCCCTGGCGCCAACAGCTAGATCACCGCAACACAGCAGCCACGTGTTCCCTGGCTCAACAGCAGGAGCACCGCAACACAGCAGCCACGTGTTCCCTGGCTCCAACAGCAGGAGCACTGCTCCACAGCAGCCACATGTTCCCTGGCTCCCGCACCACAGCAGCCACGTGTTCCCTGGCTCCAACAGCAGGAGCACCGCACCACAGCAGCCACGTGTTCCCTGGCTCCAACAGCAGGAGCACCGCACCACAGCAGCCACGTGTTCCCTGGCTTCAACAGCAGGAGCACCGCAACACAGCAGCCACGTGTTCCTGGCGCCAACAGCAGGATCACCGCAACACAGCAGCCACGTGTTCCGTGGCTCCAACAACAGGAGCACCGCAACACAACAGCCACGTGTTCCCTGGCTCCAACAGCAGGAGCACTGCTCCACAGCAGCCACGTGTTCTCTGGCAACAACAGCAGGAGCACCGCAACACAGCAGCCACGTGTTTCCTGGCTCCAACAGCAGGAGCACCGCTCCACAGCAGCCACGTGTTCCCTGGCTGCAACAGCAGGATCACCGCTCCACAGCAGCCACGTGTTCCCTGGCGCCAACAGCAGGAGCACCGCAACACAGCAGCCACGTGTTCCCTGGCTCCCGCACCACAGCAGCCACGTGTTCCTGGCGCCAACAGCAGGAGCATTGCACCACAGCAGCCACGTGTTCCCTGGCTCCAACAGCAGGAGCACCGCAACACAGCAGCCACGTGTTCCCTGGCTCCAACAGCAGGAGCACTGCACCACAGCAGCCACGTGCTGCCTGGCTCCAACATCAAGAGCACCGCACCACAGCAGCCACGTGTTCCCTGGCTCCAACAGCAGGATCACCGCACCACAGCAGCCACGTGTTCCCTGGCTCCAACAGCAGGAGCACCGCACCACAGCAGCCACGTGTTCCCTGGCTCCAACAGCAGGAGCACCGCACCACAGCAGCCACGTGTTCCCTGGCTTCAACAGCAGGAGCACCGCACTACAGCAGCCACGTGTTCCCTGGCGCCAACAGCAGGAGCACCGCCCTACACCAGCCACGTGTTCCCTGGCGCCAACAGCAGGATCACCGCAACACAGCACCCACGTGTTCCCTGGCGCCAACAGCAGGATCACCGCAACACAGCAGCCACGTGTTCCGTGGCTCCAACAACAGGAGCACCGCAACACAACAGCCACGTGTTCCCTGGCTCCAACAGCAGGAGCACTGCTCCACAGCAGCCACGTGTTCTCTGGCAACAACAGCAGGAGCACCGCAACACAGCAGCCACGTGTTTCCTGGCTCCAACAGCAGGAGCACCGCTCCACAGCAGCCACGTGTTCCCTGGCTGCAACAGCAGGATCACCGCTCCACAGCAGCCACGTGTTCCCTGGCGCCAACAGCAGGAGCACCGCAACACAGCAGCCACGTGTTCCCTGGCTCCCGCACCACAGCAGCCACGTGTTCCTGGCGCCAACAGCAGGAGCATTGCACCACAGCAGCCACGTGTTCCCTGGCTCCAACAGCAGGAGCACCGCAACACAGCAGCCACGTGTTCCCTGGCTCCAACAGCAGGAGCACTGCACCACAGCAGCCACGTGTTGCCTGGCTCCAACATCAAGAGCACCGCACCACAGCAGCCACGTGTTCCCTGGCTCCAACAGCAGGATCACCGCACCACAGCAGCCACGTGTTCCCTGGCTCCAACAGCAGGAGCACCGCACCACAGCAGCCACGTGTTCTCTGGCTCCAACAGCAGGAGCACCGCAACACAGCAGCAACGTGTTCCCTGGCGCCAACAGCAGGAGCACCGCAACACAGCAGCCACGTGTTCCTTGGCTCAAACAGCAGGAGCACCGCACACAGGCAGCCACGTGTTCCCTGCTCCAACAGCAGGAGCACCGCACCACATCAGCAACGTGTTCTCTGGCTCAACAGCAGGAGCACCGCAACACAGCAGCCACGTGTTCCCTGGCTCCAACAGCAGGAGCACTGCTCCACAGCAGCCACATGTTATCTGGCAACAACAGCAGGAGCACCGCAACACAGCAGCCACTTGTTTCCTGGCTCCAACAGCAGGAGCACCGCTCCACAGCAGCCACGTGTTCCCTGGCTGCAACAGCAGGATCACCGCTCCACAGCAGCCACGTGTTCCCTGGCTCCAACAGCAGGAGCACCGCAACACAGCAGCCACGTTTTTCCTGGCTCCAACAGCAGGGGCACCGCAACACAGCAGCCACGTGTTCCCTGGCTCCCGCACCACAGCAGCCACGTGTTCCCTGGCTCCAACAGCAGGAGCACGGCACCACAGCAGCCACGTGTTCCCTGGCGCCAACAGCAGGAGCACCGCAACACAGCAGCCACGTGTTCCCTGGCTCCCGCACCACAGCAGCCACGTGTTCCCTGGCGCCAACAGCAGGAGCACCGCCCTACAGCAGCTACGTGTTCCCTGCCGCCAACAGCAGGAGCACCGCCCTACAGCAGCCACGTGTTCCCTGGCGCCAACAGTAGGATCACCGCAACACAGCAGCCACGTGTTCCCTGGCGCCAACAGCAGGATCACCGCAACACAGCAGCCACGTGTTCCTGGCGCCAACAGCAGGAGCATCGCACCACAGCAGCCACGTGTTCCCTGGCTCCAACAGCAGGAGAACCGCACCACAGCAGCCACGTGTTCCCAGGCTCCAACAGCAGGAGCACCGCAACACAGCAGCCACGTGTTCCCTGGCTTCAACAGCAGGAGCACCGCACTACAGCAGCCACGTGTTCCCTGGCGCCAACAGCAGGAGCACCGCCCTACAGCAGCCACGTGTTCCCTGGCGCCAACAGCAGGAGCACCGCAACACAGCAGCCACGTGTTCCCTGGCGCCAACAGCAGGAGCACCGCAATACAGCAGCCACGTGTTCCCTGGCTCCCGCACCACAGCAGCCACGTGTTCCTGGCGCCAACAGCAGGACCACCGCATCACAGCAGCCACATGTTCCCTGGCGCCAACAGCAGGAGCACCGCCCTACAGCAGCCACGTGTTCCCTGGCGCCAACAGTAGGATCACCGCAACACAGCACCCACGTGTTCCCTGGCGCCAACAGCAGGATCACCGCAGCACAGCAGCCACGTGTTCCCTGGCTCCAACAGCAGGAACACCGCACCACAGCAGCCACGTGTTCCCTGGCTCCAACAGCAAAAGCACCGCACCACAGCAGCCACGTGTTCCCTGGCTGCAACAGCAGGATCACCGCTCCACAGCAGCCACGTCTTCCCTGGCTCCAACAGCAGGAGCACCGCAACACAGCAACCACGTGTTCCCTGGCTCCAACAGCAGGAGCACCGCAACACAGCAGCCACGTGTTCCCTGGCTCCAACAGCAGGAGAACCGCACCACAGCAGCCACGTGTTACCAGGCTCCAACAGCAGGAGCACCGCAACACAGCAGCCACGTGTTTCCTGGCTCCAACAGCAGGAGCACCGCTCCACAGCAGCCACGTGTTCCCTGGCTGCAACAGCAGGATCACCGCTCCACAGCAGCCACGTGTTCCCTGGCGCCAACAGCAGGAGCACCGCAACACAGCAGCCACGTGTTCCCTGGCTCCCGCACCACAGCAGCCACGTGTTCCTGGCGCCAACAGCAGGAGCATCGCACCACAGCAGCCACGTGTTCCCTGGCTCCAACAGCAGGAGCACCGCAACACAGCAGCCACGTGTTCCCTGGCTTCAACAGCAGGAGCACGGCACCACAGCAGCCACGTGTTCCTGGCGCCAACAGCAGGAGCATCGCACCACAGCAGCCACGTGTTCCCTGGCTCCAACAGCAGGAGCACCGCAACACAGCAGCCACGTGTTCCCTGGCTTCAACAGCAGGAGCACGGCACCACAGCAGCCACGTGTTCCCTGGCGCCAACAGCAGGAGCACCGCAACACAGCAGCCACGTGTTCCCTGGCTCCCGCACCACAGCAGCCACGTGTTCTTGGCGCCAACAGCAGGAGCACCGCACCACAGCAGCCACGTGTTCCCTGGCGCCAACAGCAGGAGTACCGCCCTACAGCAGCTACGTGTTCCCTGACGCCAACAGCAGGAGCACCGCCCTACAGCAGCCACGTGTTCCCTGGCTCCAACAGCAGGATCACCGCAACACAGCAGCCACGTGTTCCCTGGCGCCAACAGCAGGATCACCGCAACACAGCAGCCACGTGTTCCCTGGCTCCAACAGCAGGAGCACCGCACCACAGCAGCCACGTTTTCCCTGGCTCCAACAGCAAAAGCACCGCACCACAGCAGCCACGTGTTCCCTGGCTCCAACAGCAGGAGCACCGCCCCACAGCAGCCACGTGTTCCGTGGCTCCAACAGCAGGAGCACCGCACCACAGCAGCCACGTGTTCCCTCGCTCCAACAGCAGGGGCACCGCACCACAGCAGCCACGTGTTCCCTGGCTCCAAAAGCAGGAGCATCGCACCACAGCAGCCACGTGTTCCCGGGCTCCAACAGCAGGAGCACCGCACCACAGCAGCCACGTGTTCCCTGGTTCCAACAGCAGGAGCACCGCAACACAGCAGCCACGTGTTCCCTGGCTTCAACAGCAGGAGCACCGCACCACAGCAGCCACGTGTTCCCTAGCGCCAACAGCAGGAGCACCGCAACACAGCAGCCACGTGTTCCCTGGCTTCAACAGCAGGAGCACGGCACCACAGCAGCCACGTGTTCCCTGGCGCCAACAGCAGGAGCACCGCAACACAGCAGCTACGTGTTCCCTGGCTCCCGCACCACAGCAGCCACGTGTTCTTGGCGCTAACAGCAGGAGCACCGCACCACAGCAGCCACGTGTTCCCTGGCGCCAACAGCAGGAGCACCGCCCTACAGCAGCTACGTGTTCCCTGACGCCAACAGCAGGAGCACCGCCCTACAGCAGCCACGTGTTCCCTGGCTCCAACAGCAGGATCACCGCAACACAGCAGCCACGTGTTCCCTGGCGCCAACAGCAGGATCACCGCAACACAGCAGCCACGCGTTCCCTGGCTCCAACAGCAGGAGCACCGCACCACAGCAGCCACTTGTTCCCTGGCTCCAACAGCAAAAGCACCGCACCACAGCAGCCACGTGTTCCCTGGCTCCAACAGCAGGAGCATTGCACCACAGCAGCCACGTGTTCCCTGGCTCCAACAGCAGGAGCACCGCACCACAGCAGCCACGTGTTCCCTGGCTCCAACAGCAGGAGCACCGCACCACAGCAGCCACGTGTTCCCTGGCTTCAACAGCAGGAGCACCGCACTACAGCAGCCACGTGTTCCCTGGCGCCAACAGCAGGAGCACCGCCCTACACCAGCCACGTGTTCCCTGGCGCCAACAGCAGGATCACCGCAACACAGCACCCACGTGTTCCCTGGCGCCAACAGCAGGATCACCGCAACACAGCAGCCACGTGTTCCGTGGCTCCAACAACAGGAGCACCGCAACACAACAGCCACGTGTTCCCTGGCTCCAACAGCAGGAGCACTGCTCCACAGCAGCCACGTGTTCTCTGGCAACAACAGCAGGAGCACCGCAACACAGCAGCCACGTGTTTCCTGGCTCCAACAGCAGGAGCACCGCTCCACAGCAGCCACGTGTTCCCTGGCTGCAACAGCAGGATCACCGCTCCACAGCAGCCACGTGTTCCCTGGCGCCAACAGCAGGAGCACCGCAACACAGCAGCCACGTGTTCCCTGGCTCCCGCACCACAGCAGCCACGTGTTCCTGGCGCCAACAGCAGGAGCATTGCACCACAGCAGCCACGTGTTCCCTGGCTCCAACAGCAGGAGCACCGCAACACAGCAGCCACGTGTTCCCTGGCTCCAACAGCAGGAGCACTGCACCACAGCAGCCACGTGTTGCCTGGCTCCAACATCAAGAGCACCGCACCACAGCAGCCACGTGTTCCCTGGCTCCAACAGCAGGATCACCGCACCACAGCAGCCACGTGTTCCCTGGCTCCAACAGCAGGAGCACCGCACCACAGCAGCCACGTGTTCTCTGGCTCCAACAGCAGGAGCACCGCAACACAGCAGCAACGTGTTCCCTGGCGCCAACAGCAGGAGCACCGCAACACAGCAGCCACGTGTTCCTTGGCTCAAACAGCAGGAGCACCGCACACAGGCAGCCACGTGTTCCCTGCTCCAACAGCAGGAGCACCGCACCACATCAGCAACGTGTTCTCTGGCTCAACAGCAGGAGCACCGCAACACAGCAGCCACGTGTTCCCTGGCTCCAACAGCAGGAGCACTGCTCCACAGCAGCCACATGTTATCTGGCAACAACAGCAGGAGCACCGCAACACAGCAGCCACTTGTTTCCTGGCTCCAACAGCAGGAGCACCGCTCCACAGCAGCCACGTGTTCCCTGGCTGCAACAGCAGGATCACCGCTCCACAGCAGCCACGTGTTCCCTGGCTCCAACAGCAGGAGCACCGCAACACAGCAGCCACGTTTTTCCTGGCTCCAACAGCAGGGGCACCGCAACACAGCAGCCACGTGTTCCCTGGCTCCCGCACCACAGCAGCCACGTGTTCCCTGGCTCCAACAGCAGGAGCACGGCACCACAGCAGCCACGTGTTCCCTGGCGCCAACAGCAGGAGCACCGCAACACAGCAGCCACGTGTTCCCTGGCTCCCGCACCACAGCAGCCACGTGTTCCCTGGCGCCAACAGCAGGAGCACCGCCCTACAGCAGCTACGTGTTCCCTGACGCCAACAGCAGGAGCACCGCCCTACAGCAGCCACGTGTTCCCTGGCGCCAACAGTAGGATCACCGCAACACAGCAGCCACGTGTTCCCTGGCGCCAACAGCAGGATCACCGCAACACAGCAGCCACGTGTTCCCTGGCTCCAACAGCAGGAGCACCGCACCACAGCAGCCATGTGTTCCCAGGCTCCAACAGCAAAAGCACCGCACCACAGCAGCCACGTGTTCCCTGGCTCCAACAGCAGGAGCACCGCACCACAGCAGCCACGTGTTCCGTGGCTCCAACAGCAGGAGCACCGCACCACAGCAGCCACGTGTTCCCTCGCTCCAACAGCAGGGGCACCGCACCACAGCAGCCACGTGTTCCCTTGCTCCAACAGCAGGAGCACCGCACCACAGCAGCCACGTGTTCCCGGGCTCCAACAGCAGGAGCACCGCACCACAGCAGCCACGTGTTCCCTGGTTCCAACAGCAGGAGCGCCGCAACACAGCAGCCACGTGTTCCCTGGCTTCAACAGCAGGAGCACCGCACCACAGCAGCCACGTGTTCCCTGGCGCCAACAGCAGGAGCACCGCAACACAGCAGCCACGTGTTCCCTGGCTCCAACAGCAGGAGAACCGCACCACAGCAGCCACGTGTTCCCAGGCTCCAACAGCAGGAGCACCGCACCACAGCAGCCACGTGTTTCCTGGCGCCAACAGCAGGAGCACCGCAACACAGCAGCCACGTGTTCCCTGGCTCCCGCACCACAGCAGCCACGTGTTCCTGGCGCCAACAGCAGGAGCATCGCACCACAGCAGCCACGTGTTCCCTGGCTCCAACAGCAGGAGCACCGCAACACAGCAGCCACGTGTTCCCTGGCTTCAACAGCAGGAGCACCGCACCACAGCAGCCACGTGTTCCCTGGCGCCAACAGCAGGAGCACCGCAACACAGCAGACACGTGTTCCCTGGCTCCCTCACCACAGCAGCCACGTGTTCTTGGCGCCAACAGCAGGAGCACCGCACCACAGCAGCCACGTGTTCCCTGGCGCCAACACCAGGAGCACCGCCCTACAGCAGCCACGTGTTCCCTGGCGCCAACAGCAGGATCACCGCAACACAGCAGCCACGTGTTCCCTGGCGCCAACAGCAGGATCACCGCAACACAGCAGCCACGTGTTCCCTGGCTCCAACAGCAGGAGCACCGCACCACAGCAGCCACGTGTTCCCTGGCTCCAACAGCAAAAGTACCGCACCACAGCAGCCACGTGTTCCCTGGCTCCAACAGCAGGAGCACTGCTCCACAGCAGCCACGTGTTCTCTGGCAACAACAGCAGGAGCACCGCAACACAGCAGCCACGTGTTTCCTGGCTCCAACAGCAGGAGCACCGCTCCACAGCAGCCACGTATTCCCTGGCTGCAACAGCAGGATCACCGCTCCACAGCAGCAACGTGTTCCCTGGCTCCAACAGCAGGAGCACCGCAACACAGCAACCACGTGTTGCCTGGCTCCAACAGCAGGAGCACCGCAACACAGCAGCCACGTGTTCCCTGGCTCCCGCACCACAGCAGCCACGTGTTCCTGGCGCCAACAGCAGGAGCATCGCACCACAGCAGCCACGTGTTCCCTGGCTCCAACAGCAGGAGAACCGCACCACAGCAGCCACGTGTTCCCAGGCTCCAACAGCAGGAGCACCGCAACACAGCAGCCACGTGTTCCCTGGCTTCAACAGCAGGAGCACCGCACTACAGCAGCCACGTGTTCCCTGGCGCCAACAGCAGGAGCACCGCCCTACAGCAGCCACGTGTTCCCTGGCGCCAACAGCAGGAGCACCGCAACACAGCAGCCACGTGTTCCCTGGCGCCAACAGCAGGAGCACCGCAATACAGCAGCCACGTGTTCCCTGGCTCCCGCACCACAGCAGCCACGTGTTCCTGGCGCCAACAGCAGGACCACCGCATCACAGCAGCCACATGTTCCCTGGCGCCAACAGCAGGAGCACCGCCCTACAGCAGCCACGTGTTCCCTGGCGCCAACAGCTAGATCACCGCACCACAGCAGCCACGTGTTTCTTGGCTCCAACAGCAAGAGCACCGCACCACAGCAGCCACGTGTTCCCTGGCTCCAACAGCAGGAGCACCGCACCACAGCAGCCACGTGTTCCCTGGCTCCAACAGCAGGAGCACCGCACCACAGCAGCCACGTGTTCCCTGGCTCCAACAGCAGGAGCACCGCACCACAGCAGCCACGTGTTCCCTGGCTTCAACAGCAGGAGCACCGCACTACAGCAGCCACGTGTTCCCTGGCGCCAACAGCAGGAGCACCGCCCTACACCAGCCACGTGTTCCCTGGCGCCAACAGCAGGATCACCGCAACACAGCACCCACGTGTTCCCTGGCGCCAACAGCAGGATCACCGCAGCACAGCAGCCACGTGTTCCCTGGCTCCAACAGCAGGAACACCGCACCACAGCAGCCACGTGTTCCCTGGCTCCAACAGCAAAAGCACCGCACCACAGCAGCCACGTGTTCCCTGGCTGCAACAGCAGGATCACCGCTCCACAGCAGCCACGTCTTCCCTGGCTCCAACAGCAGGAGCACCGCAACACATCAACCACGTGTTCCCTGGCTCCAACAGCAGGAGCACCGCAACACAGCAGCCACGTGTTCCCTGGCTCCAACAGCAGGAGAACCGCACCACAGCAGCCACGTGTTACCAGGCTCCAACAGCAGGAGCACAGCAACACAGCAGCCACGTGTTTCCTGGCTCCAACAGCAGGAGCACCGCTCCACAGCAGCCACGTGTTCCCTGGCTGCAACAGCAGGATCACCGCTCCACAGCAGCCACGTGTTCCCTGGCGCCAACAGCAGGAGCACCGCAACACAGCAGCCACGTGTTCCCTGGCTCCCGCACCACAGCAGCCACGTGTTCCTGGCGCCAACAGCAGGAGCATCGCACCACAGCAGCCACGTGTTCCCTGGCTCCAACAGCAGGAGCACCGCAACACAGCAGCCACGTGTTCCCTGGCTTCAACAGCAGGAGCACGGCACCACAGCAGCCACGTGTTCCTGGCGCCAACAGCAGGAGCATCGCACCACAGCAGCCACGTGTTCCCTGGCTCCAACAGCAGGAGCACCGCAACACAGCAGCCACGTGTTCCCTGGCTTCAACAGCAGGAGCACGGCACCACAGCAGCCACGTGTTCCCTGGCGCCAACAGCAGGAGCACCGCAACACAGCAGCCACGTGTTCCCTGGCTCCCGCACCACAGCAGCCACGTGTTCTTGGCGCCAACAGCAGGAGCACCGCACCACAGCAGCCACGTGTTCCCTGGCGCCAACAGCAGGAGTACCGCCCTACAGCAGCTACGTGTTCCCTGACGCCAACAGCAGGAGCACCGCCCTACAGCAGCCACGTGTTCCCTGGCTCCAACAGCAGGATCACCGCAACACAGCAGCCACGTGTTCCCTGGCGCCAACAGCAGGATCACCGCAACACAGCAGCCACGTGTTCCCTGGCTCCAACAGCAGGAGCACCGCACCACAGCAGCCACGTGTTCCCTGGCTCCAACAGCAAAAGCACCGCACCACAGCAGCCACGTGTTCCCTGGCTCCAACAGCAGGAGCACCGCCCCACAGCAGCCACGTGTTCCGTGGCTCCAACAGCAGGAGCACCGCACCACAGCAGCCACGTGTTCCCTCGCTCCAACAGCAGGGGCACCGCACCACAGCAGCCACGTGTTCCCTGGCTCCAAAAGCAGGAGCATCGCACCACAGCAGCCACGTGTTCCCGGGCTCCAACAGCAGGAGCACCGCACCACAGCAGCCACGTGTTCCCTGGTTCCAACAGCAGGAGCACCGCAACACAGCAGCCACGTGTTCCCTGGCTTCAACAGCAGGAGCACCGCACCACAGCAGCCACGTGTTCCCTAGCGCCAACAGCAGGAGCACCGCAACACAGCAGCCACGTGTTCCCTGGCTTCAACAGCAGGAGCACGGCACCACAGCAGCCACGTGTTCCCTGGCGCCAACAGCAGGAGCACCGCAACACAGCAGCTACGTGTTCCCTGGCTCCCGCACCACAGCAGCCACGTGTTCTTGGCGCTAACAGCAGGAGCACCGCACCACAGCAGCCACGTGTTCCCTGGCGCCAACAGCAGGAGCACCGCCCTACAGCAGCTACGTGTTCCCTGACGCCAACAGCAGGAGCACCGCCCTACAGCAGCCACGTGTTCCCTGGCTCCAACAGCAGGATCACCGCAACACAGCAGCCACGTGTTCCCTGGCGCCAACAGCAGGATCACCGCAACACAGCAGCCACGCGTTCCCTGGCTCCAACAGCAGGAGCACCGCACCACAGCAGCCACTTGTTCCCTGGCTCCAACAGCAAAAGCACCGCACCACAGCAGCCACGTGTTCCCTGGCTCCAACAGCAGGAGCATTGCACCACAGCAGCCACGTGTTCCGTGGCTCCAACAGCAGGAGCACCGCACCACAGCAGCCACGTGTTCCCTCGCTCCAACAGCAGGGGCACCGCACCACAGCAGCCACGTGTTCCCTGGCTCCAACAGCAAGAGCACCGCACCACAGCAGCCACGTGTTCCCGGGCTCCAACAGCAGGAGCACCGCACTACAGCAGCCACGTGTTCCCTGGTTCCAACAGCAGGAGCACCGCAACACAGCAGCCACGTGTTCCCTGGCTTCAACAGCAGGAGCACCGCACCACAGCAGCCACGTGTTCCCTGGCGCCAACAGCAGGAGCACTGCAACACAGCAGCCACGTGTTCCCTGGCTCCCGCACCACAGCAGCCACGTGTTCCTGGCGGCAACAGCAGGAGCACCGCACCACAGCAGCCACGTGTTCCCTCGCTCCAACAGCAAAAGCACCGCACCACAGCAGCCACGTGTTCCCTGGCTCCAACAGCAGGAGCACCGCACCACAGCAGCCACGTGTTCCGTGGCTCCAACAGCAGGAGCACCGCACCACAGCAGCCACGTGTTCCCTGGCTCCAACAGCAGGAGCACCGCACCACAGCAGCCACGTGTTCCCTGGCTCCAACAGCAGGAGCACCGCACCACAGCAGCCACGTGTTCCCGGGCTCCAACAGCAGGAGCACCGCACCACAGCAGCCACGTGTTCCCTGGTTCCAACAGCAGGAGCACCGCAACACAGCAGCTACGTGTTCCCTGGCGCCAACAGCAGGAGCACCGCAACACAGCAGCCACGTGTTCTCTGGCTCCCGCACCACAGCAGCCACGTGTTCCTGGCGCCAACAGCAGGACCACCGCATCACAGCAGCCACATGTTCCCTGGCTCCAACAGCAGGAGCACTGCACCACAGCAGCCACGTGTTCCCTGGCTCCAACAGCAGGAGCACCGCACCACAGCAGCCACGTGTTCCCTGGCTCAAACAGCAGGAGCACCGCACCACAGCAGCCACGTGTTCCCTGGCTCCAACAGCAGGAGCACCGCACCACAGCAGCCACGTGTTTCCTGGCTCCAACAGCAGGAGCACAGCACCACAGCAGCCACGTGTTCCCTGGCTCCAACAGTCGGAGCACCGCACCACAGCAGCCACGTGTTCCCTGGCTTCAACAGCAGGAGCACCGCACCACAGCAGCCACGTGTTCCCTGGCGCCAACAGCAGAAGCACCGCCCTACAGCAGTCACATGTTCCCTGGCTCCAACAGCAGGAGCACTGCACCACAGCAGCCACGTGTTGCCTGGCTCCAACATCAAGAGCACCGCACCACAGCAGCCACGTGTGCCCTGGCTCCAACAGCAGGATCACCGCACCACAGCAGCCACGTGTTCCCTGGCTCCAACAGCAGGAGCACCGCACCACAGCAGCCACGTGTTCTCTGGCTCCAACAGCAGGAGCACCGCAACACAGCAGCAACGTGTTCCCTGGCGCCAACAGCAGGAGCACCGCAACACAGCAGCCACGTGTTCCCTGGCTCAAACAGCAGGAGCACCGCACACAGGCAGCCACGTGTTCCCTGCTCCAACAGCAGGAGCACCACACCACATCAGCAACGTGTTCTCTGGCTCAACAGCAGGAGCACCGCAACACAGCAGCCACGTGTTCCCTGGCTCCAACAGCAGGAGCACTGCTCCACAGCAGCCACATGTTATCTGGCAACAACAGCGGGAGCACCGCAACACAGCAGCCACGTGTTTCCTGGCTCCAACAGCAGGAGCACCGCTCCACAGCAGCCACGTGTTCCCTGGCTGCAACAGCAGGATCACCGCTCCACAGCAGCCACGTGTTCCCTGGCTCCAACAGCAGGAGCACCGCAACACAGCAGCCACGTTTTTCCTGGCTCCAACAGCAGGGGCACCGCAACACAGCAGCCACGTGTTCCCTGGCTCCAACAGCAGGAGAACCGCACCACAGCAGCCACGTGTTCCCAGGCTCCAACAGCAGGAGCAACGCAACACAGCAGCCACGTGTTCCCTGGCTTCAACAGCAGGAGCACCGCACCACAGCAGCCACGTGTTTCCTGGCGCCAACAGCAGGAGCACCGCAACACAGCAGCCACGTGTTCCCTGGCTCCCGCACCACAGCAGCCACGTGTTCCTGGCGCCAACAGCAGGAGCATCGCACCACAGCAGCCACGTGTTCCCTGGCTCCAACAGCAGGAGCACCGCAACACAGCAGCCACGTGTTCCCTGGCTTCAACAGCAGGAGCACCGCACCACAGCAGCCACGTGTTCCCTGGCGCCAACAGCAGGAGCACCGCAACACAGCAGACACGTGTTCCCTGGCTCCCGCACCACAGCAGCAACGTGTTCTTGGCGCCAACAGCAGGAGCACCGCACCACAGCAGCCACGTGTTCCCTGGCGCCAACAGCAGAAGCACCGCCCTACAGCAGTCACATGTTCCCTGGCTCCAACAGCAGGAGCACCGCACCACAGCAGCCATGTGTTCCCAGGCTCCAACAGCAAAAGCACCGCACCACAGCAGCCACGTGTTCCCTGGCTCCAACAGCAGGAGCACCGCACCACAGCAGCCACGTGTTCCGTGGCTCCAACAGCAGGAGCACCGCACCACAGCAGCCACGTGTTCCCTCGCTCCAACAGCAGGGGCACCGCACCACAGCAGCCACGTGTTCCCTTGCTCCAACAGCAGGAGCACCGCACCACAGCAGCCACGTGTTCCCGGGCTCCAACAGCAGGAGCACCGCACCACAGCAGCCACGTGTTCCCTGGTTCCAACAGCAGGAGCGCCGCAACACAGCAGCCACGTGTTCCCTGGCTTCAACAGCAGGAGCACCGCACCACAGCAGCCACGTGTTCCCTGGCGCCAACAGCAGGAGCACCGCAACACAGCAGCCACGTGTTCCCTGGCTCCAACAGCAGGAGAACCGCACCACAGCAGCCACGTGTTCCCAGGCTCCAACAGCAGGAGCACCGCACCACAGCAGCCACGTGTTTCCTGGCGCCAACAGCAGGAGCACCGCAACACAGCAGCCACGTGTTCCCTGGCTCCCGCACCACAGCAGCCACGTGTTCCTGGCGCCAACAGCAGGAGCATCGCACCACAGCAGCCACGTGTTCCCTGGCTCCAACAGCAGGAGCACCGCAACACAGCAGCCACGTGTTCCCTGGCTTCAACAGCAGGAGCACCGCACCACAGCAGCCACGTGTTCCCTGGCGCCAACAGCAGGAGCACCGCAACACAGCAGACACGTGTTCCCTGGCTCCCTCACCACAGCAGCCACGTGTTCTTGGCGCCAACAGCAGGAGCACCGCACCACAGCAGCCACGTGTTCCCTGGCGCCAACACCAGGAGCACCGCCCTACAGCAGCCACGTGTTCCCTGGCGCCAACAGCAGGATCACCGCAACACAGCAGCCACGTGTTCCCTGGCGCCAACAGCAGGATCACCGCAACACAGCAGCCACGTGTTCCCTGGCTCCAACAGCAGGAGCACCGCACCACAGCAGCCACGTGTTCCCTGGCTCCAACAGCAAAAGTACCGCACCACAGCAGCCACGTGTTCCCTGGCTCCAACAGCAGGAGCACTGCTCCACAGCAGCCACGTGTTCTCTGGCAACAACAGCAGGAGCACCGCAACACAGCAGCCACGTGTTTCCTGGCTCCAACAGCAGGAGCACCGCTCCACAGCAGCCACGTATTCCCTGGCTGCAACAGCAGGATCACCGCTCCACAGCAGCAACGTGTTCCCTGGCTCCAACAGCAGGAGCACCGCAACACAGCAACCACGTGTTGCCTGGCTCCAACAGCAGGAGCACCGCAACACAGCAGCCACGTGTTCCCTGGCTCCCGCACCACAGCAGCCACGTGTTCCTGGCGCCAACAGCAGGAGCATCGCACCACAGCAGCCACGTGTTCCCTGGCTCCAACAGCAGGAGAACCGCACCACAGCAGCCACGTGTTCCCAGGCTCCAACAGCAGGAGCACCGCAACACAGCAGCCACGTGTTCCCTGGCTTCAACAGCAGGAGCACCGCACTACAGCAGCCACGTGTTCCCTGGCGCCAACAGCAGGAGCACCGCCCTACAGCAGCCACGTGTTCCCTGGCGCCAACAGCAGGAGCACCGCAACACAGCAGCCACGTGTTCCCTGGCGCCAACAGCAGGAGCACCGCAATACAGCAGCCACGTGTTCCCTGGCTCCCGCACCACAGCAGCCACGTGTTCCTGGCGCCAACAGCAGGACCACCGCATCACAGCAGCCACATGTTCCCTGGCGCCAACAGCAGGAGCACCGCCCTACAGCAGCCACGTGTTCCCTGGCGCCAACAGCTAGATCACCGCACCACAGCAGCCACGTGTTTCTTGGCTCCAACAGCAAGAGCACCGCACCACAGCAGCCACGTGTTCCCTGGCTCCAACAGCAGGAGCACCGCACCACAGCAGCCACGTGTTCCCTGGCTCCAACAGCAGGAGCACCGCACCACAGCAGCCACGTGTTCCCTGGCTCCAACAGCAGGAGCACCGCACCACAGCAGCCACGTGTTCCCTGGCTTCAACAGCAGGAGCACCGCACTACAGCAGCCACGTGTTCCCTGGCGCCAACAGCAGGAGCACCGCCCTACACCAGCCACGTGTTCCCTGGCGCCAACAGCAGGATCACCGCAACACAGCACCCACGTGTTCCCTGGCGCCAACAGCAGGATCACCGCAGCACAGCAGCCACGTGTTCCCTGGCTCCAACAGCAGGAACACCGCACCACAGCAGCCACGTGTTCCCTGGCTCCAACAGCAAAAGCACCGCACCACAGCAGCCACGTGTTCCCTGGCTGCAACAGCAGGATCACCGCTCCACAGCAGCCACGTCTTCCCTGGCTCCAACAGCAGGAGCACCGCAACACATCAACCACGTGTTCCCTGGCTCCAACAGCAGGAGCACCGCAACACAGCAGCCACGTGTTCCCTGGCTCCAACAGCAGGAGAACCGCACCACAGCAGCCACGTGTTACCAGGCTCCAACAGCAGGAGCACAGCAACACAGCAGCCACGTGTTTCCTGGCTCCAACAGCAGGAGCACCGCTCCACAGCAGCCACGTGTTCCCTGGCTGCAACAGCAGGATCACCGCTCCACAGCAGCCACGTGTTCCCTGGCGCCAACAGCAGGAGCACCGCAACACAGCAGCCACGTGTTCCCTGGCTCCCGCACCACAGCAGCCACGTGTTCCTGGCGCCAACAGCAGGAGCATCGCACCACAGCAGCCACGTGTTCCCTGGCTCCAACAGCAGGAGCACCGCAACACAGCAGCCACGTGTTCCCTGGCTTCAACAGCAGGAGCACGGCACCACAGCAGCCACGTGTTCCTGGCGCCAACAGCAGGAGCATCGCACCACAGCAGCCACGTGTTCCCTGGCTCCAACAGCAGGAGCACCGCAACACAGCAGCCACGTGTTCCCTGGCTTCAACAGCAGGAGCACGGCACCACAGCAGCCACGTGTTCCCTGGCGCCAACAGCAGGAGCACCGCAACACAGCAGCCACGTGTTCCCTGGCTCCCGCACCACAGCAGCCACGTGTTCTTGGCGCCAACAGCAGGAGCACCGCACCACAGCAGCCACGTGTTCCCTGGCGCCAACAGCAGGAGTACCGCCCTACAGCAGCTACGTGTTCCCTGACGCCAACAGCAGGAGCACCGCCCTACAGCAGCCACGTGTTCCCTGGCTCCAACAGCAGGATCACCGCAACACAGCAGCCACGTGTTCCCTGGCGCCAACAGCAGGATCACCGCAACACAGCAGCCACGTGTTCCCTGGCTCCAACAGCAGGAGCACCGCACCACAGCAGCCACGTGTTCCCTGGCTCCAACAGCAAAAGCACCGCACCACAGCAGCCACGTGTTCCCTGGCTCCAACAGCAGGAGCACCGCCCCACAGCAGCCACGTGTTCCGTGGCTCCAACAGCAGGAGCACCGCACCACAGCAGCCACGTGTTCCCTCGCTCCAACAGCAGGGGCACCGCACCACAGCAGCCACGTGTTCCCTGGCTCCAAAAGCAGGAGCATCGCACCACAGCAGCCACGTGTTCCCGGGCTCCAACAGCAGGAGCACCGCACCACAGCAGCCACGTGTTCCCTGGTTCCAACAGCAGGAGCACCGCAACACAGCAGCCACGTGTTCCCTGGCTTCAACAGCAGGAGCACCGCACCACAGCAGCCACGTGTTCCCTAGCGCCAACAGCAGGAGCACCGCAACACAGCAGCCACGTGTTCCCTGGCTTCAACAGCAGGAGCACGGCACCACAGCAGCCACGTGTTCCCTGGCGCCAACAGCAGGAGCACCGCAACACAGCAGCTACGTGTTCCCTGGCTCCCGCACCACAGCAGCCACGTGTTCTTGGCGCTAACAGCAGGAGCACCGCACCACAGCAGCCACGTGTTCCCTGGCGCCAACAGCAGGAGCACCGCCCTACAGCAGCTACGTGTTCCCTGACGCCAACAGCAGGAGCACCGCCCTACAGCAGCCACGTGTTCCCTGGCTCCAACAGCAGGATCACCGCAACACAGCAGCCACGTGTTCCCTGGCGCCAACAGCAGGATCACCGCAACACAGCAGCCACGCGTTCCCTGGCTCCAACAGCAGGAGCACCGCACCACAGCAGCCACTTGTTCCCTGGCTCCAACAGCAAAAGCACCGCACCACAGCAGCCACGTGTTCCCTGGCTCCAACAGCAGGAGCATTGCACCACAGCAGCCACGTGTTCCGTGGCTCCAACAGCAGGAGCACCGCACCACAGCAGCCACGTGTTCCCTCGCTCCAACAGCAGGGGCACCGCACCACAGCAGCCACGTGTTCCCTGGCTCCAACAGCAAGAGCACCGCACCACAGCAGCCACGTGTTCCCGGGCTCCAACAGCAGGAGCACCGCACTACAGCAGCCAGGTGTTCCCTGGTTCCAACAGCAGGAGCACCGCAACACAGCAGCCACGTGTTCCCTGGCTTCAACAGCAGGAGCACCGCACCACAGCAGCCACGTGTTCCCTGGCGCCAACAGCAGGAGCACTGCAACACAGCAGCCACGTGTTCCCTGGCTCCCGCACCACAGCAGCCACGTGTTCCTGGCGGCAACAGCAGGAGCACCGCACCACAGCAGCCACGTGTTCCCTCGCTCCAACAGCAAAAGCACCGCACCACAGCAGCCACGTGTTCCCTGGCTCCAACAGCAGGAGCACCGCACCACAGCAGCCACGTGTTCCGTGGCTCCAACAGCAGGAGCACCGCACCACAGCAGCCACGTGTTCCCTGGCTCCAACAGCAGGAGCACCGCACCACAGCAGCCACGTGTTCCCTGGCTCCAACAGCAGGAGCACCGCACCACAGCAGCCACGTGTTCCCGGGCTCCAACAGCAGGAGCACCGCACCACAGCAGCCACGTGTTCCCTGGTTCCAACAGCAGGAGCACCGCAACACAGCAGCTACGTGTTCCCTGGCGCCAACAGCAGGAGCACCGCAACACAGCAGCCACGTGTTCTCTGGCTCCCGCACCACAGCAGCCACGTGTTCCTGGCGCCAACAGCAGGACCACCGCATCACAGCAGCCACATGTTCCCTGGCTCCAACAGCAGGAGCACTGCACCACAGCAGCCACGTGTTCCCTGGCTCCAACAGCAGGAGCACCGCACCACAGCAGCCACGTGTTCCCTGGCTCAAACAGCAGGAGCACCGCACCACAGCAGCCACGTGTTCCCTGGCTCCAACAGCAGGAGCACCGCACCACAGCAGCCACGTGTTTCCTGGCTCCAACAGCAGGAGCACAGCACCACAGCAGCCACGTGTTCCCTGGCTCCAACAGTCGGAGCACCGCACCACAGCAGCCACGTGTTCCCTGGCTTCAACAGCAGGAGCACCGCACCACAGCAGCCACGTGTTCCCTGGCGCCAACAGCAGAAGCACCGCCCTACAGCAGTCACATGTTCCCTGGCTCCAACAGCAGGAGCACTGCACCACAGCAGCCACGTGTTGCCTGGCTCCAACATCAAGAGCACCGCACCACAGCAGCCACGTGTGCCCTGGCTCCAACAGCAGGATCACCGCACCACAGCAGCCACGTGTTCCCTGGCTCCAACAGCAGGAGCACCGCACCACAGCAGCCACGTGTTCTCTGGCTCCAACAGCAGGAGCACCGCAACACAGCAGCAACGTGTTCCCTGGCGCCAACAGCAGGAGCACCGCAACACAGCAGCCACGTGTTCCCTGGCTCAAACAGCAGGAGCACCGCACACAGGCAGCCACGTGTTCCCTGCTCCAACAGCAGGAGCACCACACCACATCAGCAACGTGTTCTCTGGATCAACAGCAGGAGCACCGCAACACAGCAGCCACGTGTTCCCTGGCTCCAACAGCAGGAGCACTGCTCCACAGCAGCCACATGTTATCTGGCAACAACAGCGGGAGCACCGCAACACAGCAGCCACGTGTTTCCTGGCTCCAACAGCAGGAGCACCGCTCCACAGCAGCCACGTGTTCCCTGGCTGCAACAGCAGGATCACCGCTCCACAGCAGCCACGTGTTCCCTGGCTCCAACAGCAGGAGCACCGCAACACAGCAGCCACGTTTTTCCTGGCTCCAACAGCAGGGGCACCGCAACACAGCAGCCACGTGTTCCCTGGCTCCAACAGCAGGAGAACCGCACCACAGCAGCCACGTGTTCCCAGGCTCCAACAGCAGGAGCAACGCAACACAGCAGCCACGTGTTCCCTGGCTTCAACAGCAGGAGCACCGCACCACAGCAGCCACGTGTTTCCTGGCGCCAACAGCAGGAGCACCGCAACACAGCAGCCACGTGTTCCCTGGCTCCCGCACCACAGCAGCCACGTGTTCCTGGCGCCAACAGCAGGAGCATCGCACCACAGCAGCCACGTGTTCCCTGGCTCCAACAGCAGGAGCACCGCAACACAGCAGCCACATGTTCCCTGGCTTCAACAGCAGGAGCACCGCACCACAGCAGCCACGTGTTCCCTGGCGCCAACAGCAGGAGCACCGCAACACAGCAGACACGTGTTCCCTGGCTCCCGCACCACAGCAGCAACGTGTTCTTGGCGCCAACAGCAGGAGCACCGCACCACAGCAGCCACGTGTTCCCTGGCGCCAACAGCAGAAGCACCGCCCTACAGCAGTCACATGTTCCCTGGCTCCAACAGCAGGAGCACCGCAACACAGCAGCCACGTGTTCCCTGGCTCCCGCACCACAGCAGCCACGTGTTCCTGGCGCCAACAGCAGGAGCATCGCACCACAGCAGCCACGTGTTCCCTGGCTCCAACAGCAGGAGAACCGCACCACAGCAGCCACGTGTTCCCAGGCTCCAACAGCAGGAGCACCGCAACACAGCAGCCACGTGTTCCCTGGCTTCAACAGCAGGAGCACCGCACTACAGCAGCCACGTGTTCCCTGGCGCCAACAGCAGGAGCACCGCCCTACAGCAGCCACGTGTTCCCTGGCGCCAACAGCAGGAGCACCGCAACACAGCAGCCACGTGTTCCCTGGCGCCAACAGCAGGAGCACCGCAACACAGCAGCCACGTGTTCCCTGGCTCCCGCACCACAGCAGCCACGTGTTCTTGGCGCCAACAGCAGGACCACCGCATCACAGCAGCCACATGTTCCCTGGCGCCAACAGCAGGAGCACCGCCCTACAGCAGCCACGTGTTCCCTGGCGCCAACAGCTAGATCACCGCACCACAGCAGCCACGTGTTTCCTGGCTCCAACAGCAAGAGCACCGCACCACAGCAGCCACGTGTTCCCTGGCTCCAACAGCAGGAGCACCGCACCACAGCAGCCACGTGTTCCCTGGCTCCAACAGCAGGAGCACCGCATCACAGCAGCCACGTGTTCCCTGGCTCCAACAGCAGGAGCACCGCACCACAGCAGCCACGTGTTCCCTGGCTTCAACAGCAGGAGCACCGCACTACAGCAGCCACGTGTTCCCTGGCGCCAACAGCAGGAGCACCGCCCTAGAGCAGCCACGTGTTCCCTGGCGCCAACAGCAGGATCACCGCAACACAGCACCCACGTGTTCCCTGGCGCCAACAGCAGGATCACCGCAGCACAGCAGCCACGTGTTCCCTGGCTCCAACAGCAGGAACACCGCACCACAGCAGCCACGTGTTCCCTGGCTCCAACAGCAAAAGCACCCCACCACAGCAGCCACGTGTTCCCTGGCTGCAACAGCAGGATCACCACTCCACAGCAGCCACGTCTTCCCTGGCTCCAACAGCAGGAGCACCGCAACACAGCAACCACGTGTTCCCTGGCTCCAACAGCAGGAGCACCGCAACACAGCAGCCACGTGTTCCCTGGCTCCCGCACCACAGCAGCCACGTGTTCCTGGCGCCAACAGCAAGAGCACCGCACCACAGCAGCCACGTGTTCCCTGGCTCCAACAGCAGGAGCACCGCACCACAGCAGCCACGTGTTCCCTGGCTTCAACAGCAGGAGCACCGCACTACAGCAGCCACGTGTTCCCTGGCGCCAACAGCAGGAGCACCGCCCTACACCAGCCACGTGTTCCCTGGCGCCAACAGCAGGATCACCGCAACACAGCACCCACGTGTTCCCTGGCGCCAACAGCAGGATCACCGCAGCACAGCAGCCACGTGTTCCCTGGCTCCAACAGCAGGAACACCGCACCACAGCAGCCACGTGTTCCCTGGCTCCAACAGCAAAAGCACCGCACCACAGCAGCCACGTGTTCCCTGGCTGCAACAGCAGGATCACCGCTCCACAGCAGCCACGTCTTCCCTGGCTCCAACAGCAGGAGCACCGCAACACAGCAACCACGTGTTCCCTGGCTCCAACAGCAGGAGCACCGCAACACAGCAGCCACGTGTTCCCTGGCTCCAACAGCAGGAGAACCGCACCACAGCAGCCACGTGTTACCAGGCTCCAACAGCAGGAGCACCGCAACACAGCAGCCACGTGTTTCCTGGCTCCAACAGCAGGAGCACCGCTCCACAGCAGCCACGTGTTCCCTGGCTGCAACAGCAGGATCACCGCTCCACAGCAGCCACGTGTTCCCTGGCGCCAACAGCAGGAGCACCGCAACACAGCAGCCACGTGTTCCCTGGCTCCCGCACCACAGCAGCCACGTGTTCCTGGCGCCAACAGCAGGAGCATCGCACCACAGCAGCCACGTGTTCCCTGGCTCCAACAGCAGGAGCACCGCAACACAGCAGCCACGTGTTCCCTGGCTTCAACAGCAGGAGCACGGCACCACAGCAGCCACGTGTTCCTGGCGCCAACAGCAGGAGCATCGCACCACAGCAGCCACGTGTTCCCTGGCTCCAACAGCAGGAGCACCGCAACACAGCAGCCACGTGTTCCCTGGCTTCAACAGCAGGAGCACGGCACCACAGCAGCCACGTGTTCCCTGGCGCCAACAGCAGGAGCACCGCAACACAGCAGCCACGTGTTCCCTGGCTCCCGCACCACAGCAGCCACGTGTTCTTGGCGCCAACAGCAGGAGCACCGCACCACAGCAGCCACGTGTTCCCTGGCGCCAACAGCAGGAGTACCGCCCTACAGCAGCTACGTGTTCCCTGACGCCAACAGCAGGAGCACCGCCCTACAGCAGCCACGTGTTCCCTGGCTCCAACAGCAGGATCACCGCAACACAGCAGCCACGTGTTCCCTGGCGCCAACAGCAGGATCACCGCAACACAGCAGCCACGTGTTCCCTGGCTCCAACAGCAGGAGCACCGCACCACAGCAGCCACGTGTTCCCTGGCTCCAACAGCAAAAGCACCGCACCACAGCAGCCACGTGTTCCCTGGCTCCAACAGCAGGAGCACCGCCCCACAGCAGCCACGTGTTCCGTGGCTCCAACAGCAGGAGCACCGCACCACAGCAGCCACGTGTTCCCTCGCTCCAACAGCAGGGGCACCGCACCACAGCAGCCACGTGTTCCCTGGCTCCAAAAGCAGGAGCATCGCACCACAGCAGCCACGTGTTCCCGGGCTCCAACAGCAAGAGCACCGCACCACAGCAGCCACGTGTTCCCTGGTTCCAACAGCAGGAGCACCGCAACACAGCAGCCACGTGTTCCCTGGCTTCAACAGCAGGAGCACCGCACCACAGCAGCCACGTGTTCCCTAGCGCCAACAGCAGGAGCACCGCAACACAGCAGCCACGTGTTCCCTGGCTTCAACAGCAGGAGCACGGCACCACAGCAGCCACGTGTTCCCTGGCGCCAACAGCAGGAGCACCGCAACACAGCAGCTACGTGTTCCCTGGCTCCCGCACCACAGCAGCCACGTGTTCTTGGCGCTAACAGCAGGAGCACCGCACCACAGCAGCCACGTGTTCCCTGGCGCCAACAGCAGGAGCACCGCCCTACAGCAGCTACGTGTTCCCTGACGCCAACAGCAGGAGCACCGCCCTACAGCAGCCACGTGTTCCCTGGCTCCAACAGCAGGATCACCGCAACACAGCAGCCACGTGTTCCCTGGCGCCAACAGCAGGATCACCGCAACACAGCAGCCACGCGTTCCCTGGCTCCAACAGCAGGAGCACCGCACCACAGCAGCCACTTGTTCCCTGGCTCCAACAGCAAAAGCACCGCACCACAGCAGCCACGTGTTCCCTGGCTCCAACAGCAGGAGCATTGCACCACAGCAGCCACGTGTTCCCTGGCTCCAACAGCAGGAGCACCGCACCACAGCAGCCACGTGTTCCCTGGCTCCAACAGCAGGAGCACCGCACCACAGCAGCCACGTGTTCCCTGGCTTCAACAGCAGGAGCACCGCACTACAGCAGCCACGTGTTCCCTGGCGCCAACAGCAGGAGCACCGCCCTACACCAGCCACGTGTTCCCTGGCGCCAACAGCAGGATCACCGCAACACAGCACCCACGTGTTCCCTGGCGCCAACAGCAGGATCACCGCAACACAGCAGCCACGTGTTCCGTGGCTCCAACAACAGGAGCACCGCAACACAACAGCCACGTGTTCCCTGGCTCCAACAGCAGGAGCACTGCTCCACAGCAGCCACGTGTTCTCTGGCAACAACAGCAGGAGCACCGCAACACAGCAGCCACGTGTTTCCTGGCTCCAACAGCAGGAGCACCGCTCCACAGCAGCCACGTGTTCCCTGGCTGCAACAGCAGGATCACCGCTCCACAGCAGCCACGTGTTCCCTGGCGCCAACAGCAGGAGCACCGCAACACAGCAGCCACGTGTTCCCTGGCTCCCGCACCACAGCAGCCACGTGTTCCTGGCGCCAACAGCAGGAGCATTGCACCACAGCAGCCACGTGTTCCCTGGCTCCAACAGCATGAGCACCGCAACACAGCAGCCACGTGTTCCCTGGCTCCAACAGCAGGAGCACTGCACCACAGCAGCCACGTGTTGCCTGGCTCCAACATCAAGAGCACCGCACCACAGCAGCCACGTGTTCCCTGGCTCCAACAGCAGGATCACCGCACCACAGCAGCCACGTGTTCCCTGGCTCCAACAGCAGGAGCACCGCACCACAGCAGCCACGTGTTCTCTGGCTCCAACAGCAGGAGCACCGCAACACAGCAGCCACGTGTTCCTTGGCTCAAACAGCAGGAGCACCGCACACAGGCAGCCACGTGTTCCCTGCTCCAACAGCAGGAGCACCGCACCACATCAGCAACGTGTTCTCTGGCTCAACAGCAGGAGCACCGCAACACAGCAGCCACGTGTTCCCTGGCTCCAACAGCAGGAGCACTGCTCCACAGCAGCCACATGTTATCTGGCAACAACAGCAGGAGCACCGCAACACAGCAGCCACTTGTTTCCTGGCTCCAACAGCAGGAGCACCGCTCCACAGCAGCCACGTGTTCCCTGGCTGCAACAGCAGGATCACCGCTCCACAGCAGCCACGTGTTCCCTGGCTCCAACAGCAGGAGCACCGCAACACAGCAGCCACGTTTTTCCTGGCTCCAACAGCAGGGGCACCGCAACACAGCAGCCACGTGTTCCCTGGCTCCCGCACCACAGCAGCCACGTGTTCCCTGGCTCCAACAGCAGGAGCACGGCACCACAGCAGCCACGTGTTCCCTGGCGCCAACAGCAGGAGCACCGCAACACAGCAGCCACGTGTTCCCTGGCTCCCGCACCACAGCAGCCACGTGTTCCCTGGCGCCAACAGCAGGAGCACCGCCCTACAGCAGCTACGTGTTCCCTGACGCCAACAGCAGGAGCACCGCCCTACAGCAGCCACGTGTTCCCTGGCGCCAACAGTAGGATCACCGCAACACAGCAGCCACGTGTTCCCTGGCGCCAACAGCAGGATCACCGCAACACAGCAGCCACGTGTTCCCTGGCTCCAACAGCAGGAGCACCGCACCACAGCAGCCATGTGTTCCCAGGCTCCAACAGCAAAAGCACCGCACCACAGCAGCCACGTGTTCCCTGGCTCCAACAGCAGGAGCACCGCACCACAGCAGCCACGTGTTCCGTGGCTCCAACAGCAGGAGCACCGCACCACAGCAGCCACGTGTTCCCTCGCTCCAACAGCAGGGGCACCGCACCACAGCAGCCACGTGTTCCCTTGCTCCAACAGCAGGAGCACCGCACCACAGCAGCCACGTGTTCCCGGGCTCCAACAGCAGGAGCACCGCACCACAGCAGCCACGTGTTCCCTGGTTCCAACAGCAGGAGCGCCGCAACACAGCAGCCACGTGTTCCCTGGCTTCAACAGCAGGAGCACCGCACCACAGCAGCCACGTGTTCCCTGGCGCCAACAGCAGGAGCACCGCAACACAGCAGCCACGTGTTCCCTGGCTCCAACAGCAGGAGAACCGCACCACAGCAGCCACGTGTTCTCAGGCTCCAACAGCAGGAGCACCGCACCACAGCAGCCACGTGTTTCCTGGCGCCAACAGCAGGAGCACCGCAACACAGCAGCCACGTGTTCCCTGGCTCCCGCACCACAGCAGCCACGTGTTCCTGGCGCCAACAGCAGGAGCATCGCACCACAGCAGCCACGTGTTCCCTGGCTCCAACAGCAGGAGCACCGCAACACAGCAGCCACGTGTTCCCTGGCTTCAACAGCAGGAGCACCGCACCACAGCAGCCACGTGTTCCCTGGCGCCAACAGCAGGAGCACCGCAACACAGCAGACACGTGTTCCCTGGCTCCCTCACCACAGCAGCCACGTGTTCTTGGCGCCAACAGCAGGAGCACCGCACCACAGCAGCCACGTGTTCCCTGGCGCCAACACCAGGAGCACCGCCCTACAGCAGCCACGTGTTCCCTGGCGCCAACAGCAGGATCACCGCAACACAGCAGCCACGTGTTCCCTGGCGCCAACAGCAGGATCACCGCAACACAGCAGCCACGTGTTCCCTGGCTCCAACAGCAGGAGCACCGCACCACAGCAGCCACGTGTTCCCTGGCTCCAACAGCAAAAGTACCGCACCACAGCAGCCACGTGTTCCCTGGCTCCAACAGCAGGAGCACTGCTCCACAGCAGCCACGTGTTCTCTGGCAACAACAGCAGGAGCACCGCAACACAGCAGCCACGTGTTTCCTGGCTCCAACAGCAGGAGCACCGCTCCACAGCAGCCACGTATTCCCTGGCTGCAACAGCAGGATCACCGCTCCACAGCAGCAACGTGTTCCCTGGCTCCAACAGCAGGAGCACCGCAACACAGCAACCACGTGTTGCCTGGCTCCAACAGCAGGAGCACCGCAACACAGCAGCCACGTGTTCCCTGGCTCCCGCACCACAGCAGCCACGTGTTCCTGGCGCCAACAGCAGGAGCATCGCATCACAGCAGCCACGTGTTCCCTGGCTCCAACAGCAGGAGAACCGCACCACAGCAGCCACGTGTTCCCAGGCTCCAACAGCAGGAGCACCGCAACACAGCAGCCACGTGTTCCCTGGCTTCAACAGCAGGAGCACCGCACTACAGCAGCCACGTGTTCCCTGGCGCCAACAGCAGGAGCACCGCCCTACAGCAGCCACGTGTTCCCTGGCGCCAACAGCAGGAGCACCGCAACACAGCAGCCACGTGTTCCCTGGCGCCAACAGCAGGAGCACCGCAATACAGCAGCCACGTGTTCCCTGGCTCCCGCACCACAGCAGCCACGTGTTCCTGGCGCCAACAGCAGGACCACCGCATCACAGCAGCCACATGTTCCCTGGCGCCAACAGCAGGAGCACCGCCCTACAGCAGCCACGTGTTCCCTGGCGCCAACAGCTAGATCACCGCACCACAGCAGCCACGTGTTTCCTGGCTCCAACAGCAAGAGCACCGCACCACAGCAGCCACGTGTTCCCTGGCTCCAACAGCAGGAGCACCGCACCACAGCAGCCACGTGTTCCCTGGCTCCAACAGCAGGAGCACCGCACCACAGCAGCCACGTGTTCCCTGGCTCCAACAGCAGGAGCACCGCACCACAGCAGCCACGTGTTCCCTGGCTTCAACAGCAGGAGCACCGCACTACAGCAGCCACGTGTTCCCTGGCGCCAACAGCAGGAGCACCGCCCTACACCAGCCACGTGTTCCCTGGCGCCAACAGCAGGATCACCGCAACACAGCACCCACGTGTTCCCTGGCGCCAACAGCAGGATCACCGCAGCACAGCAGCCACGTGTTCCCTGGCTCCAACAGCAGGAACACCGCACCACAGCAGCCACGTGTTCCCTGGCTCCAACAGCAAAAGCACCGCACCACAGCAGCCACGTGTTCCCTGGCTGCAACAGCAGGATCACCGCTCCACAGCAGCCACGTCTTCCCTGGCTCCAACAGCAGGAGCACCGCAACACATCAACCACGTGTTCCCTGGCTCCAACAGCAGGAGCACCGCAACACAGCAGCCACGTGTTCCCTGGCTCCAACAGCAGGAGAACCGCACCACAGCAGCCACGTGTTACCAGGCTCCAACAGCAGGAGCACAGCAACACAGCAGCCACGTGTTTCCTGGCTCCAACAGCAGGAGCACCGCTCCACAGCAGCCACGTGTTCCCTGGCTGCAACAGCAGGATCACCGCTCCACAGCAGCCACGTGTTCCCTGGCGCCAACAGCAGGAGCACCGCAACACAGCAGCCACGTGTTCCCTGGCTCCCGCACCACAGCAGCCACGTGTTCCTGGCGCCAACAGCAGGAGCATCGCACCACAGCAGCCACGTGTTCCCTGGCTCCAACAGCAGGAGCACCGCAACACAGCAGCCACGTGTTCCCTGGCTTCAACAGCAGGAGCACGGCACCACAGCAGCCACGTGTTCCTGGCGCCAACAGCAGGAGCATCGCACCACAGCAGCCACGTGTTCCCTGGCTCCAACAGCAGGAGCACCGCAACACAGCAGCCACGTGTTCCCTGGCTTCAACAGCAGGAGCACGGCACCACAGCAGCCACGTGTTCCCTGGCGCCAACAGCAGGAGCACCGCAACACAGCAGCCACGTGTTCCCTGGCTCCCGCACCACAGCAGCCACGTGTTCTTGGCGCCAACAGCAGGAGCACCGCACCACAGCAGCCACGTGTTCCCTGGCGCCAACAGCAGGAGTACCGCCCTACAGCAGCTACGTGTTCCCTGACGCCAACAGCAGGAGCACCGCCCTACAGCAGCCACGTGTTCCCTGGCTCCAACAGCAGGATCACCGCAACACAGCAGCCACGTGTTCCCTGGCGCCAACAGCAGGATCACCGCAACACAGCAGCCACGTGTTCCCTGGCTCCAACAGCAGGAGCACCGCACCACAGCAGCCACGTGTTCCCTGGCTCCAACAGCAAAAGCACCGCACCACAGCAGCCACGTGTTCCCTGGCTCCAACAGCAGGAGCACCGCCCCACAGCAGCCACGTGTTCCGTGGCTCCAACAGCAGGAGCACCGCACCACAGCAGCCACGTGTTCCCTCGCTCCAACAGCAGGGGCACCGCACCACAGCAGCCACGTGTTCCCTGGCTCCAAAAGCAGGAGCATCGCACCACAGCAGCCACGTGTTCCCGGGCTCCAACAGCAGGAGCACCGCACCACAGCAGCCACGTGTTCCCTGGTTCCAACAGCAGGAGCACCGCAACACAGCAGCCACGTGTTCCCTGGCTTCAACAGCAGGAGCACCGCACCACAGCAGCCACGTGTTCCCTAGCGCCAACAGCAGGAGCACCGCAACACAGCAGCCACGTGTTCCCTGGCTTCAACAGCAGGAGCACGGCACCACAGCAGCCACGTGTTCCCTGGCGCCAACAGCAGGAGCACCGCAACACAGCAGCTACGTGTTCCCTGGCTCCCGCACCACAGCAGCCACGTGTTCTTGGCGCTAACAGCAGGAGCACCGCACCACAGCAGCCACGTGTTCCCTGGCGCCAACAGCAGGAGCACCGCCCTACAGCAGCTACGTGTTCCCTGACGCCAACAGCAGGAGCACCGCCCTACAGCAGCCACGTGTTCCCTGGCTCCAACAGCAAGATCACCGCAACACAGCAGCCACGTGTTCCCTGGCGCCAACAGCAGGATCACCGCAACACAGCAGCCACGCGTTCCCTGGCTCCAACAGCAGGAGCACCGCACCACAGCAGCCACTTGTTCCCTGGCTCCAACAGCAAAAGCACCGCACCACAGCAGCCACGTGTTCCCTGGCTCCAACAGCAGGAGCATTGCACCACAGCAGCCACGTGTTCCGTAGCTGCAACAGCAGGAGCACCGCACCACAGCAGCCACGTGTTCCCTCGCTCCAACAGCAGGGGCACCGCACCACAGCAGCCACGTGTTCCCTGGCTCCAACAGCAAGAGCACCGCACCACAGCAGCCACGTGTTCCCGGGCTCCAACAGCAGGAGCACCGCACTACAGCAGCCACGTGTTCCCTGGTTCCAACAGCAGGAGCACCGCAACACAGCAGCCACGTGTTCCCTGGCTTCAACAGCAGGAGCACCGCACCACAGCAGCCACGTGTTCCCTGGCGCCAACAGCAGGAGCACTGCAACACAGCAGCCACGTGTTCCCTGGCTCCCGCACCACAGCAGCCACGTGTTCCTGGCGGCAACAGCAGGAGCACCGCACCACAGCAGCCACGTGTTCCCTCGCTCCAACAGCAAAAGCACCGCACCACAGCAGCCACGTGTTCCCTGGCTCCAACAGCAGGAGCACCGCACCACAGCAGCCACGTGTTCCGTGGCTCCAACAGCAGGAGCACCGCACCACAGCAGCCACGTGTTCCCTGGCTCCAACAGCAGGAGCACCGCACCACAGCAGCCACGTGTTCCCTGGCTCCAACAGCAGGAGCACCGCACCACAGCAGCCACGTGTTCCCGGGCTCCAACAGCAGGAGCACCGCACCACAGCAGCCACGTGTTCCCTGGTTCCAACAGCAGGAGCACCGCAACACAGCAGCTACGTGTTCCCTGGCGCCAACAGCAGGAGCACCGCAACACAGCAGCCACGTGTTCTCTGGCTCCCGCACCACAGCAGCCACGTGTTCCTGGCGCCAACAGCAGGACCACCGCATCACAGCAGCCACATGTTCCCTGGCTCCAACAGCAGGAGCACTGCACCACAGCAGCCACGTGTTCCCTGGCTCCAACAGCAGGAGCACCGCACCACAGCAGCCACGTGTTCCCTGGCTCAAACAGCAGGAGCACCGCACCACAGCAGCCACGTGTTCCCTGGCTCCAACAGCAGGAGCACCGCACCACAGCAGCCACGTGTTTCCTGGCTCCAACAGCAGGAGCACAGCACCACAGCAGCCACGTGTCCCCTGGCTCCAACAGTCGGAGCACCGCACCACAGCAGCCACGTGTTCCCTGGCTTCAACAGCAGGAGCACCGCACCACAGCAGCCACGTGTTCCCTGGCGCCAACAGCAGAAGCACCGCCCTACAGCAGTCACATGTTCCCTGGCTCCAACAGCAGGAGCACTGCACCACAGCAGCCACGTGTTGCCTGGCTCCAACATCAAGAGCACCGCACCACAGCAGCCACGTGTGCCCTGGCTCCAACAGCAGGATCACCGCACCACAGCAGCCACGTGTTCCCTGGCTCCAACAGCAGGAGCACCGCACCACAGCAGCCACGTGTTCTCTGGCTCCAACAGCAGGAGCACCGCAACACAGCAGCAACGTGTTCCCTGGCGCCAACAGCAGGAGCACCGCAACACAGCAGCCACGTGTTCCCTGGCTCAAACAGCAGGAGCACCGCACACAGGCAGCCACGTGTTCCCTGCTCCAACAGCAGGAGCACCACACCACATCAGCAACGTGTTCTCTGGCTCAACAGCAGGAGCACCGCAACACAGCAGCCACGTGTTCCCTGGCTCCAACAGCAGGAGCACTGCTCCACAGCAGCCACATGTTATCTGGCAACAACAGCGGGAGCACCGCAACACAGCAGCCACGTGTTTCCTGGCTCCAACAGCAGGAGCACCGCTCCACAGCAGCCACGTGTTCCCTGGCTGCAACAGCAGGATCACCGCTCCACAGCAGCCACGTGTTCCCTGGCTCCAACAGCAGGAGCACCGCAACACAGCAGCCACGTTTTTCCTGGCTCCAACAGCAGGGGCACCGCAACACAGCAGCCACGTGTTCCCTGGCTCCAACAGCAGGAGAACCGCACCACAGCAGCCACGTGTTCCCAGGCTCCAACAGCAGGAGCAACGCAACACAGCAGCCACGTGTTCCCTGGCTTCAACAGCAGGAGCACCGCACCACAGCAGCCACGTGTTTCCTGGCGCCAACAGCAGGAGCACCGCAACACAGCAGCCACGTGTTCCCTGGCTCCCGCACCACAGCAGCCACGTGTTCCTGGCGCCAACAGCAGGAGCATCGCACTACAGCAGCCACGTGTTCCCTGGCTCCAACAGCAGGAGCACCGCAACACAGCAGCCACGTGTTCCCTGGCTTCAACAGCAGGAGCACCGCACCACAGCAGCCACGTGTTCCCTGGCGCCAACAGCAGGAGCACCGCAACACAGCAGACACGTGTTCCCTGGCTCCCGCACCACAGCAGCAACGTGTTCTTGGCGCCAACAGCAGGAGCACCGCACCACAGCAGCCACGTGTTCCCTGGCGCCAACAGCAGAAGCACCGCCCTACAGCAGTCACATGTTCCCTGGCTCCAACAGCAGGAGCACCGCAACACAGCAGCCACGTGTTCCCTGGCTCCCGCACCACAGCAGCCACGTGTTCCTGGCGCCAACAGCAGGAGCATCGCACCACAGCAGCCACGTGTTCCCTGGCTCCAACAGCAGGAGAACCGCACCACAGCAGCCACGTGTTCCCAGGCTCCAACAGCAGGAGCACCGCAACACAGCAGCCACGTGTTCCCTGGCTTCAACAGCAGGAGCACCGCACTACAGCAGCCACGTGTTCCCTGGCGCCAACAGCAGGAGCACCGCCCTACAGCAGCCACGTGTTCCCTGGCGCCAACAGCAGGAGCACCGCAACACAGCAGCCACGTGTTCCCTGGCGCCAACAGCAGGAGCACCGCAACACAGCAGCCACGTGTTCCCTGGCTCCCGCACCACAGCAGCCACGTGTTCCTGGCGCCAACAGCAGGACCACCGCATCACAGCAGCCACATGTTCCCTGGCGCCAACAGCAGGAGCACCGCCCTACAGCAGCCACGTGTTCCCTGGCGCCAACAGCTAGATCACCGCACCACAGCAGCCACGTGTTTCCTGGCTCCAACAGCAAGAGCACCGCACCACAGCAGCCACGTGTTCCCTGGCTCCAACAGCAGGAGCACCGCACCACAGCAGCCACGTGTTCCCTGGCTCCAACAGCAGGAGCACCGCATCACAGCAGCCACGTGTTCCCTGGCTCCAACAGCAGGAGCACCGCACCACAGCAGCCACGTGTTCCCTGGCTTCAACAGCAGGAGCACCGCACTACAGCAGCCACGTGTTCCCTGGCGCCAACAGCAGGAGCACCGCCCTAGAGCAGCCACGTGTTCCCTGGCGCCAACAGCAGGATCACCGCAACACAGCACCCACGTGTTCCCTGGCGCCAACAGCAGGATCACCGCAGCACAGCAGCCACGTGTTCCCTGGCTCCAACAGCAGGAACACCACACCACAGCAGCCACGTGTTCCCTGGCTCCAACAGCAAAAGCACCCCACCACAGCAGCCACGTGTTCCCTGGCTGCAACAGCAGGATCACCACTCCACAGCAGCCACGTCTTCCCTGGCTCCAACAGCAGGAGCACCGCAACACAGCAACCACGTGTTCCCTGGCTCCAACAGCAGGAGCACCGCAACACAGCAGCCACGTGTTCCCTGGCTCCAACAGCAGGAGAACCGCACCACAGCAGCCACGTGTTACCAGGCTCCAACAGCAGGAGCACCGCAACACAGCAGCCACGTGTTTCCTGGCTCCAACAGCAGGAGCACCGCTCCACAGCAGCCACGTGTTCCCTGGCTGCAACAGCAGGATCACCGCTCCACAGCAGCCACGTGTTCCCTGGCACCAACAGCAGGAGCACCGCAACACAGCAGCCACGTGTTCCCTGGCTCCCGCACCACAGCAGCCACGTGTTCCTGGCGCCAACAGCAGGAGCATCGCACCACAGCAGCCACGTGTTCCCTGGCTCCAACAGCAGGAGCACCGCAACACAGCAGCCACGTGTTCCCTGGCTTCAACAGCAGGAGCACGGCACCACAGCAGCCACGTGTTCCTGGCGCCAACAGCAGGAGCATCGCACCACAGCAGCCACGTGTTCCCTGGCTCCAACAGCAGGAGCACCGCAACACAGCAGCCACGTGTTCCCTGGCTTCAACAGCAGGAGCACGGCACCACAGCAGCCACGTGTTCCCTGGCGCCAACAGCAGGAGCACCGCAACACAGCAGCCACGTGTTCCCTGGCTCCCGCACCACAGCAGCCACGTGTTCTTGGCGCCAACAGCAGGAGCACCGCACCACAGCAGCCACGTGTTCCCTGGCGCCAACAGCAGGAGTACCGCCCTACAGCAGCTACGTGTTCCCTGACGCCAACAGCAGGAGCACCGCCCTACAGCAGCCACGTGTTCCCTGGCGCCAACAGCAGGATCACCGCAACACAGCAGCCACGTGTTCCCTGGCTCCAACAGCAGGAGCACCGCACCACAGCAGCCACGTGTTCCCTGGCTCCAACAGCAAAAGCACCGCACCACAGCAGCCACGTGTTCCCTGGCTCCAACAGCAGGAGCACCGCCCCACAGCAGCCACGTGTTCCGTGGCTCCAACAGCAGGAGCACCGCACCACAGCAGCCACGTGTTCCCTCGCTCCAACAGCAGGGGCACCGCACCACAGCAGCCACGTGTTCCCTGGCTCCAAAAGCAGGAGCATCGCACCACAGCAGCCACGTGTTCCCGGGCTCCAACAGCAGGAGCACCGCACCACAGCAGCCACGTGTTCCCTGGTTCCAACAGCAGGAGCACCGCAACACAGCAGCCACGTGTTCCCTGGCTCCAACAGCAAAAGCACCCCACCACAGCAGCCACGTGTTCCCTGGCTTCAACAGCAGGAGCACCGCACCACAGCAGCCACGTGTTCCCTGGCGCCAACAGCAGAAGCACCGCCCTACAGCAGTCACATGTTCCCTGGCTCCAACAGCAGGAGCACTGCACCACAGCAGCCACGTGTTGCCTGGCTCCAACATCAAGAGCACCGCACCACAGCAGCCACGTGTGCCCTGGCTCCAACAGCAGGATCACCGCACCACAGCAGCCACGTGTTCCCTGGCTCCAACAGCAGGAGCACCGCACCACAGCAGCCACGTGTTCTCTGGCTCCAACAGCAGGAGCACCGCAACACAGCAGCAACGTGTTCCCTGGCGCCAACAGCAGGAGCACCGCAACACAGCAGCCACGTGTTCCCTGGCTCAAACAGCAGGAGCACCGCACACAGGCAGCCACGTGTTCCCTGCTCCAACAGCAGGAGCACCACACCACATCAGCAACGTGTTCTCTGGCTCAACAGCAGGAGCACCGCAACACAGCAGCCACGTGTTCACTGGCTCCAACAGCAGGAGCACTGCTCCACAGCAGCCACATGTTATCTGGCAACAACAGCGGGAGCACCGCAACACAGCAGCCACGTGTTTCCTGGCTCCAACAGCAGGAGCACCGCTCCACATCAGCCACGTGTTCCCTGGCTGCAACAGCAGGATCACCGCTCCACAGCAGCCACGTGTTCCCTGGCGCCAACAGCAGGAGCACCGCAACACAGCAGCCACGTGTTCCCTGGCTCCCGCACCACAGCAGCCACGTGTTCCTGGCGCCAACAGCAGGAGCATCGCACCACAGCAGCCACGTGTTCCCTGGCTCCAACAGCAGGAGCACCGCAACACAGCAGCCACGTGTTCCCTGGCTTCAACAGCAGGAGCACGGCACCACAGCAGCCACGTGTTCCTGGCGCCAACAGCAGGAGCATCGCACCACAGCAGCCACGTGTTCCCTGGCTCCAACAGCAGGAGCACCGCAACACAGCAGCCACGTGTTCCCTGGCTTCAACAGCAGGAGCACGGCACCACAGCAGCCACGTGTTCCCTGGCGCCAACAGCAGGAGCACCGCAACACAGCAGCCACGTGTTCCCTGGCTCCCGCACCACAGCAGCCACGTGTTCTTGGCGCCAACAGCAGGAGCACCGCACCACAGCAGCCACGTGTTCCCTGGCGCCAACAGCAGGAGTACCGCCCTACAGCAGCTACGTGTTCCCTGACGCCAACAGCAGGAGCACCGCACCACAGCAGCCACGTGTTCCCTGGCTCCAACAGCAGGATCACCGCAACACAGCAGCCACGTGTTCCCTGGCGCCAACAGCAGGATCACCGCAACACAGCAGCCACGTGTTCCCTGGCTCCAACAGCAGGAGCACCGCACCACAGCAGCCACGTGTTCCCTGGCTCCAACAGCAAAAGCACCGCACCACAGCAGCCACGTGTTCCCTGGCTCCAACAGCAGGAGCACCGCCCCACAGCAGCCACGTGTTCCGTGGCTCCAACAGCAGGAGCACCGCACCACAGCAGCCACGTGTTCCCTCGCTCCAACAGCAGGGGCACCGCACCACAGCAGCCACGTGTTCCCTGGCTCCAAAAGCAGGAGCATCGCACCACAGCAGCCACGTGTTCCCGGGCTCCAACAGCAGGAGCACCGCACCACAGCAGCCACGTGTTCCCTGGTTCCAACAACAGGAGCACCGCAACACAGCAGCCACGTGTTCCCTGGCTTCAACAGCAGGAGCACCGCACCACAGCAGCCACGTGTTCCCTAGCGCCAACAGCAGGAGCACCGCAACACAGCAGCCACGTGTTCCCTGGCTTCAACAGCAGGAGCACGGCACCACAGCAGCCACGTGTTCCCTGGCGCCAACAGCAGGAGCACCGCAACACAGCAGCTACGTGTTCCCTGGCTCCCGCACCACAGCAGCCACGTGTTCTTGGCGCTAACAGCAGGAGCACCGCACCACAGCAGCCACGTGTTCCCTGGCGCCAACAGCAGGAGCACCGCCCTACAGCAGCTACGTGTTCCCTGACGCCAACAGCAGGAGCACCGCCCTACAGCAGCCACGTGTTCCCTGGCTCCAACAGCAGGATCACCGCAACACAGCAGCCACGTGTTCCCTGGCGCCAACAGCAGGATCACCGCAACACAGCAGCCACGCGTTCCCTGGCTCCAACAGCAGGAGCACCGCACCACAGCAGCCACTTGTTCCCTGGCTCCAACAGCAAAAGCACCGCACCACAGCAGCCACGTGTTCCCTGGCTCCAACAGCAGGAGCATTGCACCACAGCAGCCACGTGTTCCGTGGCTCCAACAGCAGGAGCACCGCACCACAGCAGCCACGTGTTCCCTCGCTCCAACAGCAGGGGCACCGCACCACAGCAGCCACGTGTTCCCTGGCTCCAACAGCAAGAGCACCGCACCACAGCAGCCACGTGTTCCCGGGCTCCAACAGCAGGAGCACCGCACTACAGCAGCCACGTGTTCCCTGGTTCCAACAGCAGGAGCACCGCAACACAGCAGCCACGTGTTCCCTGGCTTCAACAGCAGGAGCACCGCACCACAGCAGCCACGTGTTCCCTGGCGCCAACAGCAGGAGCACTGCAACACAGCAGCCACGTGTTCCCTGGCTCCCGCACCACAGCAGCCACGTGTTCCCTGGCTCCAACAGCAAAAGCACCGCACCACAGCAGCCACGTGTTCCCTGGCTCCAACAGCAGGAGCACCGCATCACAGCAGCCACGTGTTCCGTGGCTCCAACAGCAGGAGCACCGCACCACAGCAGCCACGTGTTCCCTGGCTTCAACAGCAGGAGCACCGCACTACAGCAGCCACGTGTTCCCTGGCGCCAACAGCAGGAGCACCGCCCTAGAGCAGCCACGTGTTCCCTGGCGCCAACAGCAGGATCACCGCAACACAGCACCCACGTGTTCCCTGGCGCCAACAGCAGGATCACCGCAGCACAGCAGCCACGTGTTCCCTGGCTCCAACAGCAGGAACACCGCACCACAGCAGCCACGTGTTCCCTGGCTCCAACAGCAAAAGCACCCCACCACAGCAGCCACGTGTTCCCTGGCTGCAACAGCAGGATCACCACTCCACAGCAGCCACGTCTTCCCTGGCTCCAACAGCAGGAGCACCGCAACACAGCAACCACGTGTTCCCTGGCTCCAACAGCAGGAGCACCGCAACACAGCAGCCACGTGTTCCCTGGCTCCAACAGCAGGAGAACCGCACCACAGCAGCCACGTGTTACCAGGCTCCAACAGCAGGAGCACCGCAACACAGCAGCCACGTGTTCCCTGGCTCCAACAGCAGGAGCACCGCACCACAGCAGCCACGTGTTCTCTGGCTCCAACAGCAGGAGCACCGCAACACAGCAGCAACGTGTTCCCTGGCGCCAACAGCAGGAGCACCGCAACACAGCAGCCACGTGTTCCCTGGCTCAAACAGCAGGAGCACCGCACACAGGCAGCCACGTGTTCCCTGCTCCAACAGCAGGAGCACCACACCACATCAGCAACGTGTTCTCTGGCTCAACAGCAGGAGCACCGCAACACAGCAGCCACGTGTTCCCTGGCTCCAACAGCAGGAGCACTGCTCCACAGCAGCCACATGTTATCTGGCAACAACAGCGGGAGCACCGCAACACAGCAGCCACGTGTTTCCTGGCTCCAACAGCAGGAGCACCGCTCCACAGCAGCCACGTGTTCCCTGGCTGCAACAGCAGGATCACCGCTCCACAGCAGCCACGTGTTCCCTGGCTCCAACAGCAGGAGCACCGCAACACAGCAGCCACGTTTTTCCTGGCTCCAACAGCAGGGGCACCGCAACACAGCAGCCACGTGTTCCCTGGCTCCAACAGCAGGAGAACCGCACCACAGCAGCCACGTGTTCCCAGGCTCCAACAGCAGGAGCAACGCAACACAGCAGCCACGTGTTCCCTGGCTTCAACAGCAGGAGCACCGCACCACAGCAGCCACGTGTTTCCTGGCGCCAACAGCAGGAGCACCGCAACACAGCAGCCACGTGTTCCCTGGCTCCCGCACCACAGCAGCCACGTGTTCCTGGCGCCAACAGCAGGAGCATCGCACTACAGCAGCCACGTGTTCCCTGGCTCCAACAGCAGGAGCACCGCAACACAGCAGCCACGTGTTCCCTGGCTTCAACAGCAGGAGCACCGCACCACAGCAGCCACGTGTTCCCTGGCGCCAACAGCAGGAGCACCGCAACACAGCAGACACGTGTTCCCTGGCTCCCGCACCACAGCAGCAACGTGTTCTTGGCGCCAACAGCAGGAGCACCGCACCACAGCAGCCACGTGTTCCCTGGCGCCAACAGCAGAAGCACCGCCCTACAGCAGTCACATGTTCCCTGGCTCCAACAGCAGGAGCACCGCAACACAGCAGCCACGTGTTCCCTGGCTCCCGCACCACAGCAGCCACGTGTTCCTGGCGCCAACAGCAGGAGCATCGCACCACAGCAGCCACGTGTTCCCTGGCTCCAACAGCAGGAGAACCGCACCACAGCAGCCACGTGTTCCCAGGCTCCAACAGCAGGAGCACCGCAACACAGCAGCCACGTGTTCCCTGGCTTCAACAGCAGGAGCACCGCACTACAGCAGCCACGTGTTCCCTGGCGCCAACAGCAGGAGCACCGCCCTACAGCAGCCACGTGTTCCCTGGCGCCAACAGCAGGAGCACCGCAACACAGCAGCCACGTGTTCCCTGGCGCCAACAGCAGGAGCACCGCAACACAGCAGCCACGTGTTCCCTGGCTCCCGCACCACAGCAGCCACGTGTTCCTGGCGCCAACAGCAGGACCACCGCATCACAGCAGCCACATGTTCCCTGGCGCCAACAGCAGGAGCACCGCCCTACAGCAGCCACGTGTTCCCTGGCGCCAACAGCTAGATCACCGCACCACAGCAGCCACGTGTTTCCTGGCTCCAACAGCAAGAGCACCGCACCACAGCAGCCACGTGTTCCCTGGCTCCAACAGCAGGAGCACCGCACCACAGCAGCCACGTGTTCCCTGGCTCCAACAGCAGGAGCACCGCATCACAGCAGCCACGTGTTCCCTGGCTCCAACAGCAGGAGCACCGCACCACAGCAGCCACGTGTTCCCTGGCTTCAACAGCAGGAGCACCGCACTACAGCAGCCACGTGTTCCCTGGCGCCAACAGCAGGAGCACCGCCCTAGAGCAGCCACGTGTTCCCTGGCGCCAACAGCAGGATCACCGCAACACAGCACCCACGTGTTCCCTGGCGCCAACAGCAGGATCACCGCAGCACAGCAGCCACGTGTTCCCTGGCTCCAACAGCAGGAACACCACACCACAGCAGCCACGTGTTCCCTGGCTCCAACAGCAAAAGCACCCCACCACAGCAGCCACGTGTTCCCTGGCTGCAACAGCAGGATCACCACTCCACAGCAGCCACGTCTTCCCTGGCTCCAACAGCAGGAGCACCGCAACACAGCAACCACGTGTTCCCTGGCTCCAACAGCAGGAGCACCGCAACACAGCAGCCACGTGTTCCCTGGCTCCAACAGCAGGAGAACCGCACCACAGCAGCCACGTGTTACCAGGCTCCAACAGCAGGAGCACCGCAACACAGCAGCCACGTGTTTCCTGGCTCCAACAGCAGGAGCACCGCTCCACAGCAGCCACGTGTTCCCTGGCTGCAACAGCAGGATCACCGCTCCACAGCAGCCACGTGTTCCCTGGCGCCAACAGCAGGAGCACCGCAACACAGCAGCCACGTGTTCCCTGGCTCCCGCACCACAGCAGCCACGTGTTCCTGGCGCCAACAGCAGGAGCATCGCACCACAGCAGCCACGTGTTCCCTGGCTCCAACAGCAGGAGCACCGCAACACAGCAGCCACGTGTTCCCTGGCTTCAACAGCAGGAGCACGGCACCACAGCAGCCACGTGTTCCTGGCGCCAACAGCAGGAGCATCGCACCACAGCAGCCACGTGTTCCCTGGCTCCAACAGCAGGAGCACCGCAACACAGCAGCCACGTGTTCCCTGGCTTCAACAGCAGGAGCACGGCACCACAGCAGCCACGTGTTCCCTGGCGCCAACAGCAGGAGCACCGCAACACAGCAGCCACGTGTTCCCTGGCTCCCGCACCACAGCAGCCACGTGTTCTTGGCGCCAACAGCAGGAGCACCGCACCACAGCAGCCACGTGTTCCCTGGCGCCAACAGCAGGAGTACCGCCCTACAGCAGCTACGTGTTCCCTGACGCCAACAGCAGGAGCACCGCCCTACAGCAGCCACGTGTTCCCTGGCGCCAACAGCAGGATCACCGCAACACAGCAGCCACGTGTTCCCTGGCTCCAACAGCAGGAGCACCGCACCACAGCAGCCACGTGTTCCCTGGCTCCAACAGCAAAAGCACCGCACCACAGCAGCCACGTGTTCCCTGGCTCCAACAGCAGGAGCACCGCCCCACAGCAGCCACGTGTTCCGTGGCTCCAACAGCAGGAGCACCGCACCACAGCAGCCACGTGTTCCCTCGCTCCAACAGCAGGGGCACCGCACCACAGCAGCCACGTGTTCCCTGGCTCCAAAAGCAGGAGCATCGCACCACAGCAGCCACGTGTTCCCGGGCTCCAACAGCAGGAGCACCGCACCACAGCAGCCACGTGTTCCCTGGTTCCAACAGCAGGAGCACCGCAACACAGCAGCCACGTGTTCCCTGGCTCCAACAGCAAAAGCACCCCACCACAGCAGCCACGTGTTCCCTGGCTTCAACAGCAGGAGCACCGCACCACAGCAGCCACGTGTTCCCTGGCGCCAACAGCAGAAGCACCGCCCTACAGCAGTCACATGTTCCCTGGCTCCAACAGCAGGAGCACTGCACCACAGCAGCCACGTGTTGCCTGGCTCCAACATCAAGAGCACCGCACCACAGCAGCCACGTGTGCCCTGGCTCCAACAGCAGGATCACCGCACCACAGCAGCCACGTGTTCCCTGGCTCCAACAGCAGGAGCACCGCACCACAGCAGCCACGTGTTCTCTGGCTCCAACAGCAGGAGCACCGCAACACAGCAGCAACGTGTTCCCTGGCGCCAACAGCAGGAGCACCGCAACACAGCAGCCACGTGTTCCCTGGCTCAAACAGCAGGAGCACCGCACACAGGCAGCCACGTGTTCCCTGCTCCAACAGCAGGAGCACCACACCACATCAGCAACGTGTTCTCTGGCTCAACAGCAGGAGCACCGCAACACAGCAGCCACGTGTTCACTGGCTCCAACAGCAGGAGCACCGCACCACAGCAGCCACGTGTTCTCTGGCTCCAACAGCAGGAGCACCGCAACACAGCAGCAACGTGTTCCCTGGCGCCAACAGCAGGAGCACCGCAACACAGCAGCCACGTGTTCCCTGGCTCAAACAGCAGGAGCACCGCACACAGGCAGCCACGTGTTCCCTGCTCCAACAGCAGGAGCACCACACCACATCAGCAACGTGTTCTCTGGCTCAACAGCAGGAGCACCGCAACACAGCAGCCACGTGTTCACTGGCTCCAACAGCAGGAGCACTGCTCCACAGCAGCCACATGTTATCTGGCAACAACAGCGGGAGCACCGCAACACAGCAGCCACGTGTTTCCTGGCTCCAACAGCAGGAGCACCGCTCCACATCAGCCACGTGTTCCCTGGCTGCAACAGCAGGATCACCGCTCCACAGCAGCCACGTGTTCCCTGGCGCCAACAGCAGGAGCACCGCAACACAGCAGCCACGTGTTCCCTGGCTCCCGCACCACAGCAGCCACGTGTTCCTGGCGCCAACAGCAGGAGCATCGCACCACAGCAGCCACGTGTTCCCTGGCTCCAACAGCAGGAGCACCGCAACACAGCAGCCACGTGTTCCCTGGCTTCAACAGCAGGAGCACGGCACCACAGCAGCCACGTGTTCCTGGCGCCAACAGCAGGAGCATCGCACCACAGCAGCCACGTGTTCCCTGGCTCCAACAGCAGGAGCACCGCAACACAGCAGCCACGTGTTCCCTGGCTTCAACAGCAGGAGCACGGCACCACAGCAGCCACGTGTTCCCTGGCGCCAACAGCAGGAGCACCGCAACACAGCAGCCACGTGTTCCCTGGCTCCCGCACCACAGCAGCCACGTGTTCTTGGCGCCAACAGCAGGAGCACCGCACCACAGCAGCCACGTGTTCCCTGGCGCCAACAGCAGGAGTACCGCCCTACAGCAGCTACGTGTTCCCTGACGCCAACAGCAGGAGCACCGCACCACAGCAGCCACGTGTTCCCTGGCTCCAACAGCAGGATCACCGCAACACAGCAGCCACGTGTTCCCTGGCGCCAACAGCAGGATCACCGCAACACAGCAGCCACGTGTTCCCTGGCTCCAACAGCAGGAGCACCGCACCACAGCAGCCACGTGTTCCCTGGCTCCAACAGCAAAAGCACCGCACCACAGCAGCCACGTGTTCCCTGGCTCCAACAGCAGGAGCACCGCCCCACAGCAGCCACGTGTTCCGTGGCTCCAACAGCAGGAGCACCGCACCACAGCAGCCACGTGTTCCCTCGCTCCAACAGCAGGGGCACCGCACCACAGCAGCCACGTGTTCCCTGGCTCCAAAAGCAGGAGCATCGCACCACAGCAGCCACGTGTTCCCGGGCTCCAACAGCAGGAGCACCGCACCACAGCAGCCACGTGTTCCCTGGTTCCAACAACAGGAGCACCGCAACACAGCAGCCACGTGTTCCCTGGCTTCAACAGCAGGAGCACCGCACCACAGCAGCCACGTGTTCCCTAGCGCCAACAGCAGGAGCACCGCAACACAGCAGCCACGTGTTCCCTGGCTTCAACAGCAGGAGCACGGCACCACAGCAGCCACGTGTTCCCTGGCGCCAACAGCAGGAGCACCGCAACACAGCAGCTACGTGTTCCCTGGCTCCCGCACCACAGCAGCCACGTGTTCTTGGCGCTAACAGCAGGAGCACCGCACCACAGCAGCCACGTGTTCCCTGGCGCCAACAGCAGGAGCACCGCCCTACAGCAGCTACGTGTTCCCTGACGCCAACAGCAGGAGCACCGCCCTACAGCAGCCACGTGTTCCCTGGCTCCAACAGCAGGATCACCGCAACACAGCAGCCACGTGTTCCCTGGCGCCAACAGCAGGATCACCGCAACACAGCAGCCACGCGTTCCCTGGCTCCAACAGCAGGAGCACCGCACCACAGCAGCCACTTGTTCCCTGGCTCCAACAGCAAAAGCACCGCACCACAGCAGCCACGTGTTCCCTGGCTCCAACAGCAGGAGCATTGCACCACAGCAGCCACGTGTTCCGTGGCTCCAACAGCAGGAGCACCGCACCACAGCAGCCACGTGTTCCCTCGCTCCAACAGCAGGGGCACCGCACCACAGCAGCCACGTGTTCCCTGGCTCCAACAGCAAGAGCACCGCACCACAGCAGCCACGTGTTCCCGGGCTCCAACAGCAGGAGCACCGCACTACAGCAGCCACGTGTTCCCTGGTTCCAACAGCAGGAGCACCGCAACACAGCAGCCACGTGTTCCCTGGCTTCAACAGCAGGAGCACCGCACCACAGCAGCCACGTGTTCCCTGGCGCCAACAGCAGGAGCACTGCAACACAGCAGCCACGTGTTCCCTGGCTCCCGCACCACAGCAGCCACGTGTTCCCTGGCTCCAACAGCAAAAGCACCGCACCACAGCAGCCACGTGTTCCCTGGCTCCAACAGCAGGAGCACCGCATCACAGCAGCCACGTGTTCCGTGGCTCCAACAGCAGGAGCACCGCACCACAGCAGCCACGTGTTCCCTGGCTTCAACAGCAGGAGCACCGCACTACAGCAGCCACGTGTTCCCTGGCGCCAACAGCAGGAGCACCGCCCTAGAGCAGCCACGTGTTCCCTGGCGCCAACAGCAGGATCACCGCAACACAGCACCCACGTGTTCCCTGGCGCCAACAGCAGGATCACCGCAGCACAGCAGCCACGTGTTCCCTGGCTCCAACAGCAGGAACACCGCACCACAGCAGCCACGTGTTCCCTGGCTCCAACAGCAAAAGCACCCCACCACAGCAGCCACGTGTTCCCTGGCTGCAACAGCAGGATCACCACTCCACAGCAGCCACGTCTTCCCTGGCTCCAACAGCAGGAGCACCGCAACACAGCAACCACGTGTTCCCTGGCTCCAACAGCAGGAGCACCGCAACACAGCAGCCACGTGTTCCCTGGCTCCAACAGCAGGAGAACCGCACCACAGCAGCCACGTGTTACCAGGCTCCAACAGCAGGAGCACCGCAACACAGCAGCCACGTGTTTCCTGGCTCCAACAGCAGGAGCACCGCTCCACAGCAGCCACGTGTTCCCTGGCTGCAACAGCAGGATCACCGCTCCACAGCAGCCACGTGTTCCCTGGCGCCAACAGCAGGAGCACCGCAACACAGCAGCCACGTGTTCCCTGGCTCCCGCACCACAGCAGCCACGTGTTCCTGGCGCCAACAGCAGGAGCATCGCACCACAGCAGCCACGTGTTCCCTGGCTCCAACAGCAGGAGCACCGCAACACAGCAGCCACGTGTTCCCTGGCTTCAACAGCAGGAGCACGGCACCACAGCAGCCACGTGTTCCTGGCGCCAACAGCAGGAGCATCGCACCACAGCAGCCACGTGTTCCCTGGCTCCAACAGCAGGAGCACCGCAACACAGCAGCCACGTGTTCCCTGGCTTCAACAGCAGGAGCACGGCACCACAGCAGCCACGTGTTCCCTGGCGCCAACAGCAGGAGCACCGCAACACAGCAGCCACGTGTTCCCTGGCTCCCGCACCACAGCAGCCACGTGTTCTTGGCGCCAACAGCAGGAGCACCGCACCACAGCAGCCACGTGTTCCCTGGCGCCAACAGCAGGAGTACCGCCCTACAGCAGCTACGTGTTCCCTGACGCCAACAGCAGGAGCACCGCCCTACAGCAGCCACGTGTTCCCTGGCGCCAACAGCAGGATCACCGCAACACAGCAGCCACGTGTTCCCTGGCTCCAACAGCAGGAGCACCGCACCACAGCAGCCACGTGTTCCCTGGCTCCAACAGCAAAAGCACCGCACCACAGCAGCCACGTGTTCCCTGGCTCCAACAGCAGGAGCACCGCCCCACAGCAGCCACGTGTTCCGTGGCTCCAACAGCAGGAGCACCGCACCACAGCAGCCACGTGTTCCCTCGCTCCAACAGCAGGGGCACCGCACCACAGCAGCCACGTGTTCCCTGGCTCCAAAAGCAGGAGCATCGCACCACAGCAGCCACGTGTTCCCGGGCTCCAACAGCAGGAGCACCGCACCACAGCAGCCACGTGTTCCCTGGTTCCAACAGCAGGAGCACCGCAACACAGCAGCCACGTGTTCCCTGGCTCCAACAGCAAAAGCACCCCACCACAGCAGCCACGTGTTCCCTGGCTTCAACAGCAGGAGCACCGCACCACAGCAGCCACGTGTTCCCTGGCGCCAACAGCAGAAGCACCGCCCTACAGCAGTCACATGTTCCCTGGCTCCAACAGCAGGAGCACTGCACCACAGCAGCCACGTGTTGCCTGGCTCCAACATCAAGAGCACCGCACCACAGCAGCCACGTGTGCCCTGGCTCCAACAGCAGGATCACCGCACCACAGCAGCCACGTGTTCCCTGGCTCCAACAGCAGGAGCACCGCACCACAGCAGCCACGTGTTCTCTGGCTCCAACAGCAGGAGCACCGCAACACAGCAGCAACGTGTTCCCTGGCGCCAACAGCAGGAGCACCGCAACACAGCAGCCACGTGTTCCCTGGCTCAAACAGCAGGAGCACCGCACACAGGCAGCCACGTGTTCCCTGCTCCAACAGCAGGAGCACCACACCACATCAGCAACGTGTTCTCTGGCTCAACAGCAGGAGCACCGCAACACAGCAGCCACGTGTTCACTGGCTCCAACAGCAGGAGCACTGCTCCACAGCAGCCACATGTTATCTGGCAACAACAGCGGGAGCACCGCAACACAGCAGCCACGTGTTTCCTGGCTCCAACAGCAGGAGCACCGCTCCACAGCAGCCACGTGTTCCCTGGCTGCAACAGCAGGATCACCGCTCCACAGCAGCCACGTGTTCCCTGGCGCCAACAGCAGGAGCACCGCAACACAGCAGCCACGTGTTCCCTGGCTCCCGCACCACAGCAGCCACGTGTTCCTGGCGCCAACAGCAGGAGCATCGCACCACAGCAGCCACGTGTTCCCTGGCTCCAACAGCAGGAGCACCGCAACACAGCAGCCACGTGTTCCCTGGCTTCAACAGCAGGAGCACGGCACCACAGCAGCCACGTGTTCCTGGCGCCAACAGCAGGAGCATCGCACCACAGCAGCCACGTGTTCCCTGGCTCCAACAGCAGGAGCACCGCAACACAGCAGCCACGTGTTCCCTGGCTTCAACAGCAGGAGCACGGCACCACAGCAGCCACGTGTTCCCTGGCGCCAACAGCAGGAGCACCGCAACACAGCAGCCACGTGTTCCCTGGCTCCCGCACCACAGCAGCCACGTGTTCTTGGCGCCAACAGCAGGAGCACCGCACCACAGCAGCCACGTGTTCCCTGGCGCCAACAGCAGGAGTACCGCCCTACAGCAGCTACGTGTTCCCTGACGCCAACAGCAGGAGCACCGCACCACAGCAGCCACGTGTTCCCTGGCTCCAACAGCAGGATCACCGCAACACAGCAGCCACGTGTTCCCTGGCGCCAACAGCAGGATCACCGCAACACAGCAGCCACGTGTTCCCTGGCTCCAACAGCAGGAGCACCGCACCACAGCAGCCACGTGTTCCCTGGCTCCAACAGCAAAAGCACCGCACCACAGCAGCCACGTGTTCCCTGGCTCCAACAGCAGGAGCACCGCCCCACAGCAGCCACGTGTTCCGTGGCTCCAACAGCAGGAGCACCGCACCACAGCAGCCACGTGTTCCCTCGCTCCAACAGCAGGGGCACCGCACCACAGCAGCCACGTGTTCCCTGGCTCCAAAAGCAGGAGCATCGCACCACAGCAGCCACGTGTTCCCGGGCTCCAACAGCAGGAGCACCGCACCACAGCAGCCACGTGTTCCCTGGTTCCAACAACAGGAGCACCGCAACACAGCAGCCACGTGTTCCCTGGCTTCAACAGCAGGAGCACCGCACCACAGCAGCCACGTGTTCCCTAGCGCCAACGGCAGGAGCACCGCAACACAGCAGCCACGTGTTCCCTGGCTTCAACAGCAGGAGCACGGCACCACAGCAGCCACGTGTTCCCTGGCGCCAACAGCAGGAGCACCGCAACACAGCAGCTACGTGTTCCCTGGCTCCCGCACCACAGCAGCCACGTGTTCTTGGCGCTAACAGCAGGAGCACCGCACCACAGCAGCCACGTGTTCCCTGGCGCCAACAGCAGGAGCACCGCCCTACAGCAGCTACGTGTTCCCTGACGCCAACAGCAGGAGCACCGCCCTACAGCAGCCACGTGTTCCCTGGCTCCAACAGCAGGATCACCGCAACACAGCAGCCACGTGTTCCCTGGCGCCAACAGCAGGATCACCGCAACACAGCAGCCACGCGTTCCCTGGCTCCAACAGCAGGAGCACCGCACCACAGCAGCCACTTGTTCCCTGGCTCCAACAGCAAAAGCACCGCACCACAGCAGCCACGTGTTCCCTGGCTCCAACAGCAGGAGCATTGCACCACAGCAGCCACGTGTTCCGTGGCTCCAACAGCAGGAGCACCGCACCACAGCAGCCACGTGTTCCCTCGCTCCAACAGCAGGGGCACCGCACCACAGCAGCCACGTGTTCCCTGGCTCCAACAGCAAGAGCACCGCACCACAGCAGCCACGTGTTCCCGGGCTCCAACAGCAGGAGCACCGCACTACAGCAGCCACGTGTTCCCTGGTTCCAACAGCAGGAGCACCGCAACACAGCAGCCACGTGTTCCCTGGCTTCAACAGCAGGAGCACCGCACCACAGCAGCCACGTGTTCCCTGGCGCCAACAGCAGGAGCACTGCAACACAGCAGCCACGTGTTCCCTGGCTCCCGCACCACAGCAGCCACGTGTTCCCTGGCTCCAACAGCAAAAGCACCGCACCACAGCAGCCACGTGTTCCCTGGCTCCAACAGCAGGAGCACCGCATCACAGCAGCCACGTGTTCCGTGGCTCCAACAGCAGGAGCACCGCACCACAGCAGCCACGTGTTCCCTGGCTTCAACAGCAGGAGCACCGCACTACAGCAGCCACGTGTTCCCTGGCGCCAACAGCAGGAGCACCGCCCTAGAGCAGCCACGTGTTCCCTGGCGCCAACAGCAGGATCACCGCAACACAGCACCCACGTGTTCCCTGGCGCCAACAGCAGGATCACCGCAGCACAGCAGCCACGTGTTCCCTGGCTCCAACAGCAGGAACACCGCACCACAGCAGCCACGTGTTCCCTGGCTCCAACAGCAAAAGCACCCCACCACAGCAGCCACGTGTTCCCTGGCTGCAACAGCAGGATCACCACTCCACAGCAGCCACGTCTTCCCTGGCTCCAACAGCAGGAGCACCGCAACACAGCAACCACGTGTTCCCTGGCTCCAACAGCAGGAGCACCGCAACACAGCAGCCACGTGTTCCCTGGCTCCAACAGCAGGAGAACCGCACCACAGCAGCCACGTGTTACCAGGCTCCAACAGCAGGAGCACCGCAACACAGCAGCCACGTGTTTCCTGGCTCCAACAGCAGGAGCACCGCTCCACAGCAGCCACGTGTTCCCTGGCTGCAACAGCAGGATCACCGCTCCACAGCAGCCACGTGTTCCCTGGCGCCAACAGCAGGAGCACCGCAACACAGCAGCCACGTGTTCCCTGGCTCCCGCACCACAGCAGCCACGTGTTCCTGGCGCCAACAGCAGGAGCATCGCACCACAGCAGCCACGTGTTCCCTGGCTCCAACAGCAGGAGCACCGCAACACAGCAGCCACGTGTTCCCTGGCTTCAACAGCAGGAGCACGGCACCACAGCAGCCACGTGTTCCTGGCGCCAACAGCAGGAGCATCGCACCACAGCAGCCACGTGTTCCCTGGCTCCAACAGCAGGAGCACCGCAACACAGCAGCCACGTGTTCCCTGGCTTCAACAGCAGGAGCACGGCACCACAGCAGCCACGTGTTCCCTGGCGCCAACAGCAGGAGCACCGCAACACAGCAGCCACGTGTTCCCTGGCTCCCGCACCACAGCAGCCACGTGTTCTTGGCGCCAACAGCAGGAGCACCGCACCACAGCAGCCACGTGTTCCCTGGCGCCAACAGCAGGAGTACCGCCCTACAGCAGCTACGTGTTCCCTGACGCCAACAGCAGGAGCACCGCCCTACAGCAGCCACGTGTTCCCTGGCGCCAACAGCAGGATCACCGCAACACAGCAGCCACGTGTTCCCTGGCTCCAACAGCAGGAGCACCGCACCACAGCAGCCACGTGTTCCCTGGCTCCAACAGCAAAAGCACCGCACCACAGCAGCCACGTGTTCCCTGGCTCCAACAGCAGGAGCACCGCCCCACAGCAGCCACGTGTTCCGTGGCTCCAACAGCAGGAGCACCGCACCACAGCAGCCACGTGTTCCCTCGCTCCAACAGCAGGGGCACCGCACCACAGCAGCCACGTGTTCCCTGGCTCCAAAAGCAGGAGCATCGCACCACAGCAGCCACGTGTTCCCGGGCTCCAACAGCAGGAGCACCGCACCACAGCAGCCACGTGTTCCCTGGTTCCAACAGCAGGAGCACCGCAACACAGCAGCCACGTGTTCCCTGGCTCCAACAGCAAAAGCACCCCACCACAGCAGCCACGTGTTCCCTGGCTTCAACAGCAGGAGCACCGCACCACAGCAGCCACGTGTTCCCTGGCGCCAACAGCAGAAGCACCGCCCTACAGCAGTCACATGTTCCCTGGCTCCAACAGCAGGAGCACTGCACCACAGCAGCCACGTGTTGCCTGGCTCCAACATCAAGAGCACCGCACCACAGCAGCCACGTGTGCCCTGGCTCCAACAGCAGGATCACCGCACCACAGCAGCCACGTGTTCCCTGGCTCCAACAGCAGGAGCACCGCACCACAGCAGCCACGTGTTCTCTGGCTCCAACAGCAGGAGCACCGCAACACAGCAGCAACGTGTTCCCTGGCGCCAACAGCAGGAGCACCGCAACACAGCAGCCACGTGTTCCCTGGCTCAAACAGCAGGAGCACCGCACACAGGCAGCCACGTGTTCCCTGCTCCAACAGCAGGAGCACCACACCACATCAGCAACGTGTTCTCTGGCTCAACAGCAGGAGCACCGCAACACAGCAGCCACGTGTTCACTGGCTCCAACAGCAGGAGCACTGCTCCACAGCAGCCACATGTTATCTGGCAACAACAGCGGGAGCACCGCAACACAGCAGCCACGTGTTTCCTGGCTCCAACAGCAGGAGCACCGCTCCACAGCAGCCACGTGTTCCCTGGCTGCAACAGCAGGATCACCGCTCCACAGCAGCCACGTGTTCCCTGGCGCCAACAGCAGGAGCACCGCAACACAGCAGCCACGTGTTCCCTGGCTCCCGCACCACAGCAGCCACGTGTTCCTGGCGCCAACAGCAGGAGCATCGCACCACAGCAGCCACGTGTTCCCTGGCTCCAACAGCAGGAGCACCGCAACACAGCAGCCACGTGTTCCCTGGCTTCAACAGCAGGAGCACGGCACCACAGCAGCCACGTGTTCCTGGCGCCAACAGCAGGAGCATCGCACCACAGCAGCCACGTGTTCCCTGGCTCCAACAGCAGGAGCACCGCAACACAGCAGCCACGTGTTCCCTGGCTTCAACAGCAGGAGCACGGCACCACAGCAGCCACGTGTTCCCTGGCGCCAACAGCAGGAGCACCGCAACACAGCAGCCACGTGTTCCCTGGCTCCCGCACCACAGCAGCCACGTGTTCTTGGCGCCAACAGCAGGAGCACCGCACCACAGCAGCCACGTGTTCCCTGGCGCCAACAGCAGGAGTACCGCCCTACAGCAGCTACGTGTTCCCTGACGCCAACAGCAGGAGCACCGCACCACAGCAGCCACGTGTTCCCTGGCTCCAACAGCAGGATCACCGCAACACAGCAGCCACGTGTTCCCTGGCGCCAACAGCAGGATCACCGCAACACAGCAGCCACGTGTTCCCTGGCTCCAACAGCAGGAGCACCGCACCACAGCAGCCACGTGTTCCCTGGCTCCAACAGCAAAAGCACCGCACCACAGCAGCCACGTGTTCCCTGGCTCCAACAGCAGGAGCACCGCCCCACAGCAGCCACGTGTTCCGTGGCTCCAACAGCAGGAGCACCGCACCACAGCAGCCACGTGTTCCCTCGCTCCAACAGCAGGGGCACCGCACCACAGCAGCCACGTGTTCCCTGGCTCCAAAAGCAGGAGCATCGCACCACAGCAGCCACGTGTTCCCGGGCTCCAACAGCAGGAGCACCGCACCACAGCAGCCACGTGTTCCCTGGTTCCAACAGCAGGAGCACCGCAACACAGCAGCCACGTGTTCCCTGGCTTCAACAGCAGGAGCACCGCACCACAGCAGCCACGTGTTCCCTAGCGCCAACAGCAGGAGCACCGCAACACAGCAGCCACGTGTTCCCTGGCTTCAACAGCAGGAGCACGGCACCACAGCAGCCACGTGTTCCCTGGCGCCAACAGCAGGAGCACCGCAACACAGCAGCTACGTGTTCCCTGGCTCCCGCACCACAGCAGCCACGTGTTCTTGGCGCTAACAGCAGGAGCACCGCACCACAGCAGCCACGTGTTCCCTGGCGCCAACAGCAGGAGCACCGCCCTACAGCAGCTACGTGTTCCCTGACGCCAACAGCAGGAGCACCGCCCTACAGCAGCCACGTGTTCCCTGGCTCCAACAGCAGGATCACCGCAACACAGCAGCCACGTGTTCCCTGGCGCCAACAGCAGGATCACCGCAACACAGCAGCCACGCGTTCCCTGGCTCCAACAGCAGGAGCACCGCACCACAGCAGCCACTTGTTCCCTGGCTCCAACAGCAAAAGCACCGCACCACAGCAGCCACGTGTTCTCTGGCTCCAACAGCAGGAGCATTGCACCACAGCAGCCACGTGTTCCGTGGCTCCAACAGCAGGAGCACCGCACCACAGCAGCCACGTGTTCCCTCGCTCCAACAGCAGGGGCACCGCACCACAGCAGCCACGTGTTCCCTGGCTCCAACAGCAAGAGCACCGCACCACAGCAGCCACGTGTTCCCGGGCTCCAACAGCAGGAGCACCGCACTACAGCAGCCACGTGTTCCCTGGTTCCAACAGCAGGAGCACCGCAACACAGCAGCCACGTGTTCCCTGGCTTCAACAGCAGGAGCACCGCACCACAGCAGCCACGTGTTCCCTGGCGCCAACAGCAGGAGCACTGCAACACAGCAGCCACGTGTTCCCTGGCTCCCGCACCACAGCAGCCACGTGTTCCTGGCGGCAACAGCAGGAGCACCGCACCACAGCAGCCACGTGTTCCCTCGCTCCAACAGCAAAAGCACCGCACCACAGCAGCCACGTGTTCCCTGGCTCCAACAGCAGGAGCACCGCACCACAGCAGCCACGTGTTCCGTGGCTCCAACAGCAGGAGCACCGCACCACAGCAGCCACGTGTTCCCTGGCTCCAACAGCAGGAGCACCGCACCACAGCAGCCACGTGTTCCCTGGCTCCAACAGCAGGAGCACCGCACCACAGCAGCCACGTGTTCCCGGGCTCCAACAGCAGGAGCACCGCACCACAGCAGCCACGTGTTCCCTGGTTCCAACAGCAGGAGCACCGCAACACAGCAGCTACGTGTTCCCTGGCGCCAACAGCAGGAGCACCGCAACACAGCAGCCACGTGTTCTCTGGCTCCCGCACCACAGCAGCCACGTGTTCCTGGCGCCAACAGCAGGACCACCGCATCACAGCAGCCACATGTTCCCTGGCTCCAACAGCAGGAGCACTGCACCACAGCAGCCACGTGTTCCCTGGCTCCAACAGCAGGAGCACCGCACCACAGCAGCCACGTGTTCCCTGGCTCAAACAGCAGGAGCACCGCACCACAGCAGCCACGTGTTCCCTGGCTCCAACAGCAGGAGCACCGCACCACAGCAGCCACGTGTTTCCTGGCTCCAACAGCAGGAGCACAGCACCACAGCAGCCACGTGTTCCCTGGCTCCAACAGTCGGAGCACCGCACCACAGCAGCCACGTGTTCCCTGGCTTCAACAGCAGGAGCACCGCACCACAGCAGCCACGTGTTCCCTGGCGCCAACAGCAAAAGCACCCCACCACAGCAGCCACGTGTTCCCTGGCTGCAACAGCAGGATCACCACTCCACAGCAGCCACGTCTTCCCTGGCTCCAACAGCAGGAGCACCGCAACACAGCAACCACGTGTTCCCTGGCTCCAACAGCAGGAGCACCGCAACACAGCAGCCACGTGTTCCCTGGCGCCAACAGCAAAAGCACCCCACCACAGCAGCCACGTGTTCCCTGGCTGCAACAGCAGGATCACCACTCCACAGCAGCCACGTCTTCCCTGGCTCCAACAGCAGGAGCACCGCAACACAGCAACCACGTGTTCCCTGGCTCCAACAGCAGGAGCACCGCAACACAGCAGCCACGTGTTCCCTGGCTCCAACAGCAGGAGAACCGCACCACAGCAGCCACGTGTTACCAGGCTCCAACAGCAGGAGCACCGCAACACAGCAGCCACGTGTTTCCTGGCTCCAACAGCAGGAGCACCGCTCCACAGCAGCCACGTGTTCCCTGGCTGCAACAGCAGGATCACCGCTCCACAGCAGCCACGTGTTCCCTGGCGCCAACAGCAGGAGCACCGCAACACAGCAGCCACGTGTTCCCTGGCTCCCGCACCACAGCAGCCACGTGTTCCTGGCGCCAACAGCAGGAGCATCGCACCACAGCAGCCACGTGTTCCCTGGCTCCAACAGCAGGAGCACCGCAACACAGCAGCCACGTGTTCCCTGGCTTCAACAGCAGGAGCACGGCACCACAGCAGCCACGTGTTCCTGGCGCCAACAGCAGGAGCATCGCACCACAGCAGCCACGTGTTCCCTGGCTCCAACAGCAGGAGCACCGCAACACAGCAGCCACGTGTTCCCTGGCTTCAACAGCAGGAGCACGGCACCACAGCAGCCACGTGTTCCCTGGCGCCAACAGCAGGAGCACCGCAACACAGCAGCCACGTGTTCCCTGGCTCCCGCACCACAGCAGCCACGTGTTCTTGGCGCCAACAGCAGGAGCACCGCACCACAGCAGCCACGTGTTCCCTGGCGCCAACAGCAGGAGTACCGCCCTACAGCAGCTACGTGTTCCCTGACGCCAACAGCAGGAGCACCGCCCTACAGCAGCCACGTGTTCCCTGGCGCCAACAGCAGGATCACCGCAACACAGCAGCCACGTGTTCCCTGGCTCCAACAGCAGGAGCACCGCACCACAGCAGCCACGTGTTCCCTGGCTCCAACAGCAAAAGCACCGCACCACAGCAGCCACGTGTTCCCTGGCTCCAACAGCAGGAGCACCGCCCCACAGCAGCCACGTGTTCCGTGGCTCCAACAGCAGGAGCACCGCACCACAGCAGCCACGTGTTCCCTCGCTCCAACAGCAGGGGCACCGCACCACAGCAGCCACGTGTTCCCTGGCTCCAAAAGCAGGAGCATCGCACCACAGCAGCCACGTGTTCCCGGGCTCCAACAGCAGGAGCACCGCACCACAGCAGCCACGTGTTCCCTGGTTCCAACAGCAGGAGCACCGCAACACAGCAGCCACGTGTTCCCTGGCTCCAACAGCAAAAGCACCCCACCACAGCAGCCACGTGTTCCCTGGCTTCAACAGCAGGAGCACCGCACCACAGCAGCCACGTGTTCCCTGGCGCCAACAGCAGAAGCACCGCCCTACAGCAGTCACATGTTCCCTGGCTCCAACAGCAGGAGCACTGCACCACAGCAGCCACGTGTTGCCTGGCTCCAACATCAAGAGCACCGCACCACAGCAGCCACGTGTGCCCTGGCTCCAACAGCAGGATCACCGCACCACAGCAGCCACGTGTTCCCTGGCTCCAACAGCAGGAGCACCGCACCACAGCAGCCACGTGTTCTCTGGCTCCAACAGCAGGAGCACCGCAACACAGCAGCAACGTGTTCCCTGGCGCCAACAGCAGGAGCACCGCAACACAGCAGCCACGTGTTCCCTGGCTCAAACAGCAGGAGCACCGCACACAGGCAGCCACGTGTTCCCTGCTCCAACAGCAGGAGCACCACACCACATCAGCAACGTGTTCTCTGGCTCAACAGCAGGAGCACCGCAACACAGCAGCCACGTGTTCACTGGCTCCAACAGCAGGAGCACTGCTCCACAGCAGCCACATGTTATCTGGCAACAACAGCGGGAGCACCGCAACACAGCAGCCACGTGTTTCCTGGCTCCAACAGCAGGAGCACCGCTCCACAGCAGCCACGTGTTCCCTGGCTGCAACAGCAGGATCACCGCTCCACAGCAGCCACGTGTTCCCTGGCGCCAACAGCAGGAGCACCGCAACACAGCAGCCACGTGTTCCCTGGCTCCCGCACCACAGCAGCCACGTGTTCCTGGCGCCAACAGCAGGAGCATCGCACCACAGCAGCCACGTGTTCCCTGGCTCCAACAGCAGGAGCACCGCAACACAGCAGCCACGTGTTCCCTGGCTTCAACAGCAGGAGCACGGCACCACAGCAGCCACGTGTTCCTGGCGCCAACAGCAGGAGCATCGCACCACAGCAGCCACGTGTTCCCTGGCTCCAACAGCAGGAGCACCGCAACACAGCAGCCACGTGTTCCCTGGCTTCAACAGCAGGAGCACGGCACCACAGCAGCCACGTGTTCCCTGGCGCCAACAGCAGGAGCACCGCAACACAGCAGCCACGTGTTCCCTGGCTCCCGCACCACAGCAGCCACGTGTTCTTGGCGCCAACAGCAGGAGCACCGCACCACAGCAGCCACGTGTTCCCTGGCGCCAACAGCAGGAGTACCGCCCTACAGCAGCTACGTGTTCCCTGACGCCAACAGCAGGAGCACCGCACCACAGCAGCCACGTGTTCCCTGGCTCCAACAGCAGGATCACCGCAACACAGCAGCCACGTGTTCCCTGGCGCCAACAGCAGGATCACCGCAACACAGCAGCCACGTGTTCCCTGGCTCCAACAGCAGGAGCACCGCACCACAGCAGCCACGTGTTCCCTGGCTCCAACAGCAAAAGCACCGCACCACAGCAGCCACGTGTTCCCTGGCTCCAACAGCAGGAGCACCGCCCCACAGCAGCCACGTGTTCCGTGGCTCCAACAGCAGGAGCACCGCACCACAGCAGCCACGTGTTCCCTCGCTCCAACAGCAGGGGCACCGCACCACAGCAGCCACGTGTTCCCTGGCTCCAAAAGCAGGAGCATCGCACCACAGCAGCCACGTGTTCCCGGGCTCCAACAGCAGGAGCACCGCACCACAGCAGCCACGTGTTCCCTGGTTCCAACAGCAGGAGCACCGCAACACAGCAGCCACGTGTTCCCTGGCTTCAACAGCAGGAGCACCGCACCACAGCAGCCACGTGTTCCCTAGCGCCAACAGCAGGAGCACCGCAACACAGCAGCCACGTGTTCCCTGGCTTCAACAGCAGGAGCACGGCACCACAGCAGCCACGTGTTCCCTGGCGCCAACAGCAGGAGCACCGCAACACAGCAGCTACGTGTTCCCTGGCTCCCGCACCACAGCAGCCACGTGTTCTTGGCGCTAACAGCAGGAGCACCGCACCACAGCAGCCACGTGTTCCCTGGCGCCAACAGCAGGAGCACCGCCCTACAGCAGCTACGTGTTCCCTGACGCCAACAGCAGGAGCACCGCCCTACAGCAGCCACGTGTTCCCTGGCTCCAACAGCAGGATCACCGCAACACAGCAGCCACGTGTTCCCTGGCGCCAACAGCAGGATCACCGCAACACAGCAGCCACGCGTTCCCTGGCTCCAACAGCAGGAGCACCGCACCACAGCAGCCACTTGTTCCCTGGCTCCAACAGCAAAAGCACCGCACCACAGCAGCCACGTGTTCTCTGGCTCCAACAGCAGGAGCATTGCACCACAGCAGCCACGTGTTCCGTGGCTCCAACAGCAGGAGCACCGCACCACAGCAGCCACGTGTTCCCTCGCTCCAACAGCAGGGGCACCGCACCACAGCAGCCACGTGTTCCCTGGCTCCAACAGCAAGAGCACCGCACCACAGCAGCCACGTGTTCCCGGGCTCCAACAGCAGGAGCACCGCACTACAGCAGCCACGTGTTCCCTGGTTCCAACAGCAGGAGCACCGCAACACAGCAGCCACGTGTTCCCTGGCTTCAACAGCAGGAGCACCGCACCACAGCAGCCACGTGTTCCCTGGCGCCAACAGCAGGAGCACTGCAACACAGCAGCCACGTGTTCCCTGGCTCCCGCACCACAGCAGCCACGTGTTCCTGGCGGCAACAGCAGGAGCACCGCACCACAGCAGCCACGTGTTCCCTCGCTCCAACAGCAAAAGCACCGCACCACAGCAGCCACGTGTTCCCTGGCTCCAACAGCAGGAGCACCGCACCACAGCAGCCACGTGTTCCGTGGCTCCAACAGCAGGAGCACCGCACCACAGCAGCCACGTGTTCCCTGGCTCCAACAGCAGGAGCACCGCACCACAGCAGCCACGTGTTCCCTGGCTCCAACAGCAGGAGCACCGCACCACAGCAGCCACGTGTTCCCGGGCTCCAACAGCAGGAGCACCGCACCACAGCAGCCACGTGTTCCCTGGTTCCAACAGCAGGAGCACCGCAACACAGCAGCTACGTGTTCCCTGGCGCCAACAGCAGGAGCACCGCAACACAGCAGCCACGTGTTCTCTGGCTCCCGCACCACAGCAGCCACGTGTTCCTGGCGCCAACAGCAGGACCACCGCATCACAGCAGCCACATGTTCCCTGGCTCCAACAGCAGGAGCACTGCACCACAGCAGCCACGTGTTCCCTGGCTCCAACAGCAGGAGCACCGCACCACAGCAGCCACGTGTTCCCTGGCTCAAACAGCAGGAGCACCGCACCACAGCAGCCACGTGTTCCCTGGCTCCAACAGCAGGAGCACCGCACCACAGCAGCCACGTGTTTCCTGGCTCCAACAGCAGGAGCACAGCACCACAGCAGCCACGTGTTCCCTGGCTCCAACAGTCGGAGCACCGCACCACAGCAGCCACGTGTTCCCTGGCTTCAACAGCAGGAGCACCGCACCACAGCAGCCACGTGTTCCCTGGCGCCAACAGCAGAAGCACCGCCCTACAGCAGTCACATGTTCCCTGGCTCCAACAGCAGGAGCACTGCACCACAGCAGCCACGTGTTGCCTGGCTCCAACATCAAGAGCACCGCACCACAGCAGCCACGTGTGCCCTGGCTCCAACAGCAGGATCACCGCACCACAGCAGCCACGTGTTCCCTGGCTCCAACAGCAGGAGCACCGCACCACAGCAGCCACGTGTTCTCTGGCTCCAACAGCAGGAGCACCGCAACACAGCAGCAACGTGTTCCCTGGCGCCAACAGCAGGAGCACCGCAACACAGCAGCCACGTGTTCCCTGGCTCAAACAGCAGGAGCACCGCACACAGGCAGCCACGTGTTCCCTGCTCCAACAGCAGGAGCACCACACCACATCAGCAACGTGTTCTCTGGCTCAACAGCAGGAGCACCGCAACACAGCAGCCACGTGTTCCCTGGCTCCAACAGCAGGAGCACTGCTCCACAGCAGCCACATGTTATCTGGCAACAACAGCGGGAGCACCGCAACACAGCAGCCACGTGTTTCCTGGCTCCAACAGCAGGAGCACCGCTCCACAGCAGCCACGTGTTCCCTGGCTGCAACAGCAGGATCACCGCTCCACAGCAGCCACGTGTTCCCTGGCTCCAACAGCAGGAGCACCGCAACACAGCAGCCACGTTTTTCCTGGCTCCAACAGCAGGGGCACCGCAACACAGCAGCCACGTGTTCCCTGGCTCCAACAGCAGGAGAACCGCACCACAGCAGCCACGTGTTCCCAGGCTCCAACAGCAGGAGCAACGCAACACAGCAGCCACGTGTTCCCTGGCTTCAACAGCAGGAGCACCGCACCACAGCAGCCACGTGTTTCCTGGCGCCAACAGCAGGAGCACCGCAACACAGCAGCCACGTGTTCCCTGGCTCCCGCACCACAGCAGCCACGTGTTCCTGGCGCCAACAGCAGGAGCATCGCACCACAGCAGCCACGTGTTCCCTGGCTCCAACAGCAGGAGCACCGCAACACAGCAGCCACGTGTTCCCTGGCTTCAACAGCAGGAGCACCGCACCACAGCAGCCACGTGTTCCCTGGCGCCAACAGCAGGAGCACCGCAACACAGCAGACACGTGTTCCCTGGCTCCCGCACCACAGCAGCAACGTGTTCTTGGCGCCAACAGCAGGAGCACCGCACCACAGCAGCCACGTGTTCCCTGGCGCCAACAGCAGAAGCACCGCCCTACAGCAGTCACATGTTCCCTGGCTCCAACAGCAGGAGCACCGCAACACAGCAGCCACGTGTTCCCTGGCTCCCGCACCACAGCAGCCACGTGTTCCTGGCGCCAACAGCAGGAGCATCGCACCACAGCAGCCACGTGTTCCCTGGCTCCAACAGCAGGAGAACCGCACCACAGCAGCCACGTGTTCCCAGGCTCCAACAGCAGGAGCACCGCAACACAGCAGCCACGTGTTCCCTGGCTTCAACAGCAGGAGCACCGCACTACAGCAGCCACGTGTTCCCTGGCGCCAACAGCAGGAGCACCGCCCTACAGCAGCCACGTGTTCCCTGGCGCCAACAGCAGGAGCACCGCAACACAGCAGCCACGTGTTCCCTGGCGCCAACAGCAGGAGCACCGCAACACAGCAGCCACGTGTTCCCTGGCTCCCGCACCACAGCAGCCACGTGTTCCTGGCGCCAACAGCAGGACCACCGCATCACAGCAGCCACATGTTCCCTGGCGCCAACAGCAGGAGCACCGCCCTACAGCAGCCACGTGTTCCCTGGCGCCAACAGCTAGATCACCGCACCACAGCAGCCACGTGTTTCCTGGCTCCAACAGCAAGAGCACCGCACCACAGCAGCCACGTGTTCCCTGGCTCCAACAGCAGGAGCACCGCACCACAGCAGCCACGTGTTCCCTGGCTCCAACAGCAGGAGCACCGCATCACAGCAGCCACGTGTTCCCTGGCTCCAACAGCAGGAGCACCGCACCACAGCAGCCACGTGTTCCCTGGCTTCAACAGCAGGAGCACCGCACTACAGCAGCCACGTGTTCCCTGGCGCCAACAGCAGGAGCACCGCCCTAGAGCAGCCACGTGTTCCCTGGCGCCAACAGCAGGATCACCGCAACACAGCACCCACGTGTTCCCTGGCGCCAACAGCAGGATCACCGCAGCACAGCAGCCACGTGTTCCCTGGCTCCAACAGCAGGAACACCGCACCACAGCAGCCACGTGTTCCCTGGCTCCAACAGCAAAAGCACCCCACCACAGCAGCCACGTGTTCCCTGGCTGCAACAGCAGGATCACCACTCCACAGCAGCCACGTCTTCCCTGGCTCCAACAGCAGGAGCACCGCAACACAGCAACCACGTGTTCCCTGGCTCCAACAGCAGGAGCACCGCAACACAGCAGCCACGTGTTCCCTGGCTCCAACAGCAGGAGAACCGCACCACAGCAGCCACGTGTTACCAGGCTCCAACAGCAGGAGCACCGCAACACAGCAGCCACGTGTTTCCTGGCTCCAACAGCAGGAGCACCGCTCCACAGCAGCCACGTGTTCCCTGGCTGCAACAGCAGGATCACCGCTCCACAGCAGCCACGTGTTCCCTGGCGCCAACAGCAGGAGCACCGCAACACAGCAGCCACGTGTTCCCTGGCTCCCGCACCACAGCAGCCACGTGTTCCTGGCGCCAACAGCAGGAGCATCGCACCACAGCAGCCACGTGTTCCCTGGCTCCAACAGCAGGAGCACCGCAACACAGCAGCCACGTGTTCCCTGGCTTCAACAGCAGGAGCACGGCACCACAGCAGCCACGTGTTCCTGGCGCCAACAGCAGGAGCATCGCACCACAGCAGCCACGTGTTCCCTGGCTCCAACAGCAGGAGCACCGCAACACAGCAGCCACGTGTTCCCTGGCTTCAACAGCAGGAGCACGGCACCACAGCAGCCACGTGTTCCCTGGCGCCAACAGCAGGAGCACCGCAACACAGCAGCCACGTGTTCCCTGGCTCCCGCACCACAGCAGCCACGTGTTCTTGGCGCCAACAGCAGGAGCACCGCACCACAGCAGCCACGTGTTCCCTGGCGCCAACAGCAGGAGTACCGCCCTACAGCAGCTACGTGTTCCCTGACGCCAACAGCAGGAGCACCGCCCTACAGCAGCCACGTGTTCCCTGGCGCCAACAGCAGGATCACCGCAACACAGCAGCCACGTGTTCCCTGGCTCCAACAGCAGGAGCACCGCACCACAGCAGCCACGTGTTCCCTGGCTCCAACAGCAAAAGCACCGCACCACAGCAGCCACGTGTTCCCTGGCTCCAACAGCAGGAGCACCGCCCCACAGCAGCCACGTGTTCCGTGGCTCCAACAGCAGGAGCACCGCACCACAGCAGCCACGTGTTCCCTCGCTCCAACAGCAGGGGCACCGCACCACAGCAGCCACGTGTTCCCTGGCTCCAAAAGCAGGAGCATCGCACCACAGCAGCCACGTGTTCCCGGGCTCCAACAGCAGGAGCACCGCACCACAGCAGCCACGTGTTCCCTGGTTCCAACAGCAGGAGCACCGCAACACAGCAGCCACGTGTTCCCTGGCTCCAACAGCAAAAGCACCCCACCACAGCAGCCACGTGTTCCCTGGCTTCAACAGCAGGAGCACCGCACCACAGCAGCCACGTGTTCCCTGGCGCCAACAGCAGAAGCACCGCCCTACAGCAGTCACATGTTCCCTGGCTCCAACAGCAGGAGCACTGCACCACAGCAGCCACGTGTTGCCTGGCTCCAACATCAAGAGCACCGCACCACAGCAGCCACGTGTGCCCTGGCTCCAACAGCAGGATCACCGCACCACAGCAGCCACGTGTTCCCTGGCTCCAACAGCAGGAGCACCGCACCACAGCAGCCACGTGTTCTCTGGCTCCAACAGCAGGAGCACCGCAACACAGCAGCAACGTGTTCCCTGGCGCCAACAGCAGGAGCACCGCAACACAGCAGCCACGTGTTCCCTGGCTCAAACAGCAGGAGCACCGCACACAGGCAGCCACGTGTTCCCTGCTCCAACAGCAGGAGCACCACACCACATCAGCAACGTGTTCTCTGGCTCAACAGCAGGAGCACCGCAACACAGCAGCCACGTGTTCCCTGGCTCCAACAGCAGGAGCACTGCTCCACAGCAGCCACATGTTATCTGGCAACAACAGCGGGAGCACCGCAACACAGCAGCCACGTGTTTCCTGGCTCCAACAGCAGGAGCACCGCTCCACAGCAGCCACGTGTTCCCTGGCTGCAACAGCAGGATCACCGCTCCACAGCAGCCACGTGTTCCCTGGCTCCAACAGCAGGAGCACCGCAACACAGCAGCCACGTTTTTCCTGGCTCCAACAGCAGGGGCACCGCAACACAGCAGCCACGTGTTCCCTGGCTCCAACAGCAGGAGAACCGCACCACAGCAGCCACGTGTTCCCAGGCTCCAACAGCAGGAGCAACGCAACACAGCAGCCACGTGTTCCCTGGCTTCAACAGCAGGAGCACCGCACCACAGCAGCCACGTGTTTCCTGGCGCCAACAGCAGGAGCACCGCAACACAGCAGCCACGTGTTCCCTGGCTCCCGCACCACAGCAGCCACGTGTTCCTGGCGCCAACAGCAGGAGCATCGCACCACAGCAGCCACGTGTTCCCTGGCTCCAACAGCAGGAGCACCGCAACACAGCAGCCACGTGTTCCCTGGCTTCAACAGCAGGAGCACCGCACCACAGCAGCCACGTGTTCCCTGGCGCCAACAGCAGGAGCACCGCAACACAGCAGACACGTGTTCCCTGGCTCCCGCACCACAGCAGCCACGTGTTCTTGGCGCCAACAGCAGGAGCACCGCACCACAGCAGCCACGTGTTCCCTGGCGCCAACAGCAGAAGCACCGCCCTACAGCAGTCACATGTTCCCTGGCTCCAACAGCAGGAGCACCGCAACACAGCAGCCACGTGTTCCCTGGCTCCCGCACCACAGCAGCCACGTGTTCCTGGCGCCAACAGCAGGAGCATCGCACCACAGCAGCCACGTGTTCCCTGGCTCCAACAGCAGGAGAACCGCACCACAGCAGCCACGTGTTCCCAGGCTCCAACAGCAGGTGCACCGCAACACAGCAGCCACGTGTTCCCTGGCTTCAACAGCAGGAGCACCGCACTACAGCAGCCATGTGTTCCCTGGCGCCAACAGCAGGAGCACCGCCCTACAGCAGCCACGTGTTCCCTGGCGCCAACAGCAGGAGCACCGCAACACAGCAGCCACGTGTTCCCTGGCGCCAACAGCAGGAGCACCGCAACACAGCAGCCACGTGTTCCCTGGCTCCCGCACCACAGCAGCCACGTGTTCCTGGCGCCAACAGCAGGACCACCGCATCACAGCAGCCACATGTTCCCTGGCGCCAACAGCAGGAGCACCGCCCTACAGCAGCCACGTGTTCCCTGGCGCCAACAGCTAGATCACCGCACCACAGCAGCCACGTGTTTCCTGGCTCCAACAGCAAGAGCACCGCACCACAGCAGCCACGTGTTCCCTGGCTCCAACAGCAGGAGCACCGCACCACAGCAGCCACGTGTTCCCTGGCTCCAACAGCAGGAGCACCGCACCACAGCAGCCACGTGTTCCCTGGCTCCAACAGCAGGAGCACCGCACCACAGCAGCCACGTGTTCCCTGGCTTCAACAGCAGGAGCACCGCACTACAGCAGCCACGTGTTCCCTGGCGCCAACAGCAGGAGCACCGCCCTACAGCAGCCACGTGTTCCCTGGCGCCAACAGCAGGATCACCGCAACACAGCACCCACGTGTTCCCTGGCGCCAACAGCAGGATCACCGCAGCACAGCAGCCACGTGTTCCCTGGCTCCAACAGCAGGAACACCGCACCACAGCAGCCACGTGTTCCCTGGCTCCAACAGCAAAAGCACCCCACCACAGCAGCCACGTGTTCCCTGGCTGCAACAGCAGGATCACCACTCCACAGCAGCCACGTCTTCCCTGGCTCCAACAGCAGGAGCACCGCAACACAGCAACCACGTGTTCCCTGGCTCCAACAGCAGGAGCACCGCAACACAGCAGCCACGTTTTCCCTGGCTCCAACAGCAGGAGAACCGCACCACAGCAGCCACGTGTTACCAGGCTCCAACAGCAGGAGCACCGCAACACAGCAGCCACGTGTTTCCTGGCTCCAACAGCAGGAGCACCGCTCCACAGCAGCCACGTGTTCCCTGGCTGCAACAGCAGGATCACCGCTCCACAGCAGCCACGTGTTCTCTGGCGCCAACAGCAGGAGCACCGCAACACAGCAGCCACGTGTTCCCTGGCTCCCGCACCACAGCAGCCACGTGTTCCTGGCGCCAACAGCAGGAGCATCGCACCACAGCAGCCACGTGTTCCCTGGCTCCAACAGCAGGAGCACCGCAACACAGCAGCCACGTGTTCCCTGGCTTCAACAGCAGGAGCACGGCACCACAGCAGCCACGTGTTCCTGGCGCCAACAGCAGGAGCATCGCACCACAGCAGCCACGTGTTCCCTGGCTCCAACAGCAGGAGCACCGCAACACAGCAGCCACGTGTTCCCTGGCTTCAACAGCAGGAGCACGGCACCACAGCAGCCACGTGTTCCCTGGCGCCAACAGCAGGAGCACCGCAACACAGCAGCCACGTGTTCCCTGGCTCCCGCACCACAGCAGCCACGTGTTCTTGGCGCCAACAGCAGGAGCACCGCACCACAGCAGCCACGTGTTCCCTGGCGCCAACAGCAGGAGTACCGCCCTACAGCAGCTACGTGTTCCCTGACGCCAACAGCAGGAGCACCGCCCTACAGCAGCCACGTGTTCCCTGGCGCCAACAGCAGGATCACCGCAACACAGCAGCCACGTGTTACCTGGCTCCAACAGCAGGAGCACCGCACCACAGCAGCCACGTGTTCCCTGGCTCCAACAGCAAAAGCACCGCACCACAGCAGCCACGTGTTCCCTGGCTCCAACAGCAGGAGCACCGCCCCACAGCAGCCACGTGTTCCGTGGCTCCAACAGCAGGAGCACCGCACCACAGCAGCCACGTGTTCCCTCGCTCCAACAGCAGGGGCACCGCACCACAGCAGCCACGTGTTCCCTGGCTCCAAAAGCAGGAGCATCGCACCACAGCAGCCACGTGTTCCCGGGCTCCAACAGCAGGAGCACCGCACCACAGCAGCCACGTGTTCCCTGGTTCCAACAGCAGGAGCACCGCAACACAGCAGCCACGTGTTCCCTGGCTTCAACAGCAGGAGCACCGCACCACAGCAGCCACGTGTTCCCTAGCGCCAACAGCAGGAGCACCGCAACACAGCAGCCACGTGTTCCCTGGCTTCAACAGCAGGAGCACGGCACCACAGCAGCCACGTGTTCCCTGGCGCCAACAGCAGGAGCACCGCAACACAGCAGCTACGTGTTCCCTGGCTCCCGCACCACAGCAGCCACGTGTTCTTGGCGCTAACAGCAGGAGCACCGCACCACAGCAGCCACGTGTTCCCTGGCGCCAACAGCAGGAGCACCGCCCTACAGCAGCTACGTGTTCCCTGACGCCAACAGCAGGAGCACCGCCCTACAGCAGCCACGTGTTCCCTGGCTCCAACAGCAGGATCACCGCAACACAGCAGCCACGTGTTCCCTGGCGCCAACAGCAGGATCACCGCAACACAGCAGCCACGCGTTCCCTGGCTCCAACAGCAGGAGCACCGCACCACAGCAGCCACTTGTTCCCTGGCTCCAACAGCAGGAGCACTGCACCACAGCAGCCACGTGTTGCCTGGCTCCAACATCAAGAGCACCGCACCACAGCAGCCACGTGTGCCCTGGCTCCAACAGCAGGATCACCGCACCACAGCAGCCACGTGTTCCCTGGCTCCAACAGCAGGAGCACCGCACCACAGCAGCCACGTGTTCTCTGGCTCCAACAGCAGGAGCACCGCAACACAGCAGCAACGTGTTCCCTGGCGCCAACAGCAGGAGCACCGCAACACAGCAGCCACGTGTTCCCTGGCTCAAACAGCAGGAGCACCGCACACAGGCAGCCACGTGTTCCCTGCTCCAACAGCAGGAGCACCACACCACATCAGCAACGTGTTCTCTGGCTCAACAGCAGGAGCACCGCAACACAGCAGCCACGTGTTCCCTGGCTCCAACAGCAGGAGCACTGCTCCACAGCAGCCACATGTTATCTGGCAACAACAGCGGGAGCACCGCAACACAGCAGCCACGTGTTTCCTGGCTCCAACAGCAGGAGCACCGCTCCACAGCAGCCACGTGTTCCCTGGCTGCAACAGCAGGATCACCGCTCCACAGCAGCCACGTGTTCCCTGGCTCCAACAGCAGGAGCACCGCAACACAGCAGCCACGTTTTTCCTGGCTCCAACAGCAGGGGCACCGCAACACAGCAGCCACGTGTTCCCTGGCTCCAACAGCAGGAGAACCGCACCACAGCAGCCACGTGTTCCCAGGCTCCAACAGCAGGAGCAACGCAACACAGCAGCCACGTGTTCCCTGGCTTCAACAGCAGGAGCACCGCACCACAGCAGCCACGTGTTTCCTGGCGCCAACAGCAGGAGCACCGCAACACAGCAGCCACGTGTTCCCTGGCTCCCGCACCACAGCAGCCACGTGTTCCTGGCGCCAACAGCAGGAGCATCGCACCACAGCAGCCACGTGTTCCCTGGCCCCAACAGCAGGAGCACCGCAACACAGCAGCCACGTGTTCCCTGGCTTCAACAGCAGGAGCACCGCACCACAGCAGCCACGTGTTCCCTGGCGCCAACAGCAGGAGCACCGCAACACAGCAGACACGTGTTCCCTGGCTCCCGCACCACAGCAGCCACGTGTTCTTGGCGCCAACAGCAGGAGCACCGCACCACAGCAGCCACGTGTTCCCTGGCGCCAACAGCAGAAGCACCGCCCTACAGCAGTCACATGTTCCCTGGCTCCAACAGCAGGAGCACCGCAACACAGCAGCCACGTGTTCCCTGGCTCCCGCACCACAGCAGCCACGTGTTCCTGGCGCCAACAGCAGGAGCATCGCACCACAGCAGCCACGTGTTCCCTGGCTCCAACAGCAGGAGAACCGCACCACAGCAGCCACGTGTTCCCAGGCTCCAACAGCAGGTGCACCGCAACACAGCAGCCACGTGTTCCCTGGCTTCAACAGCAGGAGCACCGCACTACAGCAGTTATGTGTTCCCTGGCGCCAACAGCAGGAGCACCGCCCTACAGCAGCCACGTGTTCCCTGGCGCCAACAGCAGGAGCACCGCAACACAGCAGCCACGTGTTCCCTGGCGCCAACAGCAGGAGCACCGCAACACAGCAGCCACGTGTTCCCTGGCTCCCGCACCACAGCAGCCACGTGTTCCTGGCGCCAACAGCAGGACCACCGCATCACAGCAGCCACATGTTCCCTGGCGCCAACAGCAGGAGCACCGCCCTACAGCAGCCACGTGTTCCCTGGCGCCAACAGCTAGATCACCGCACCACAGCAGCCACGTGTTTCCTGGCTCCAACAGCAAGAGCACCGCACCACAGCAGCCACGTGTTCCCTGGCTCCAACAGCAGGAGCACCGCACCACAGCAGCCACGTGTTCCCTGGCTCCAACAGCAGGAGCACCGCACCACAGCAGCCACGTGTTCCCTGGCTCCAACAGCAGGAGCACCGCACCACAGCAGCCACGTGTTCCCTGGCTTCAACAGCAGGAGCACCGCACTACAGCAGCCACGTGTTCCCTGGCGCCAACAGCAGGAGCACCGCCCTACAGCAGCCACGTGTTCCCTGGCGCCAACAGCAGGATCACCGCAACACAGCACCCACGTGTTCCCTGGCGCCAACAGCAGGATCACCGCAGCACAGCAGCCACGTGTTCCCTGGCTCCAACAGCAGGAACACCGCACCACAGCAGCCACGTGTTCCCTGGCTCCAACAGCAAAAGCACCCCACCACAGCAGCCACGTGTTCCCTGGCTGCAACAGCAGGATCACCACTCCACAGCAGCCACGTCTTCCCTGGCTCCAACAGCAGGAGCACCGCAACACAGCAACCACGTGTTCCCTGGCTCCAACAGCAGGAGCACCGCAACACAGCAGCCACGTGTTCCCTGGCTCCAACAGCAGGAGAACCGCACCACAGCAGCCACGTGTTACCAGGCTCCAACAGCAGGAGCACCGCAACACAGCAGCCACGTGTTTCCTGGCTCCAACAGCAGGAGCACCGCTCCACAGCAGCCACGTGTTCTCTGGCGCCAACAGCAGGAGCACCGCAACACAGCAGCCACGTGTTCCCTGGCTCCCGCACCACAGCAGCCACGTGTTCCTGGCGCCAACAGCAGGAGCATCGCACCACAGCAGCCACGTGTTCCCTGGCTCCAACAGCAGGAGCACCGCAACACAGCAGCCACGTGTTCCCTGGCTTCAACAGCAGGAGCACGGCACCACAGCAGCCACGTGTTCCTGGCGCCAACAGCAGGAGCATCGCACCACAGCAGCCACGTGTTCCCTGGCTCCAACAGCAGGAGCACCGCAACACAGCAGCCACGTGTTCCCTGGCTTCAACAGCAGGAGCACGGCACCACAGCAGCCACGTGTTCCCTGGCGCCAACAGCAGGAGCACCGCAACACAGCAGCCACGTGTTCCCTGGCTCCCGCACCACAGCAGCCACGTGTTCTTGGCGCCAACAGCAGGAGCACCGCACCACAGCAGCCACGTGTTCCCTGGCGTCAACAGCAGGAGTACCGCCCTACAGCAGCTACGTGTTCCCTGACGCCAACAGCAGGAGCACCGCCCTACAGCAGCCACGTGTTCCCTGGCGCCAACAGCAGGATCACCGCAACACAGCAGCCACGTGTTACCTGGCTCCAACAGCAGGAGCACCGCACCACAGCAGCCACGTGTTCCCTGGCTCCAACAGCAAAAGCACCGCACCACAGCAGCCACGTGTTCCCTGGCTCCAACAGCAGGAGCACCGCCCCACAGCAGCCACGTGTTCCGTGGCTCCAACAGCAGGAGCACCGCACCACAGCAGCCACGTGTTCCCTCGCTCCAACAGCAGGGGCACCGCACCACAGCAGCCACGTGTTCCCTGGCTCCAAAAGCAGGAGCATCGCACCACAGCAGCCACGTGTTCCCGGGCTCCAACAGCAGGAGCACCGCACCACAGCAGCCACGTGTTCCCTGGTTCCAACAGCAGGAGCACCGCAACACAGCAGCCACGTGTTCCCTGGCTTCAACAGCAGGAGCACCGCACCACAGCAGCCACGTGTTCCCTAGCGCCAACAGCAGGAGCACCGCAACACAGCAGCCACGTGTTCCCTGGCTTCAACAGCAGGAGCACGGCACCACAGCAGCCACGTGTTCCCTGGCGCCAACAGCAGGAGCACCGCAACACAGCAGCTACGTGTTCCCTGGCTCCCGCACCACAGCAGCCACGTGTTCTTGGCGCTAACAGCAGGAGCACCGCACCACAGCAGCCACGTGTTCCCTGGCGCCAACAGCAGGAGCACCGCCCTACAGCAGCTACGTGTTCCCTGACGCCAACAGCAGGAGCACCGCCCTACAGCAGCCACGTGTTCCCTGGCTCCAACAGCAGGATCACCGCAACACAGCAGCCACGTGTTCCCTGGCGCCAACAGCAGGATCACCGCAACACAGCAGCCACGCGTTCCCTGGCTCCAACAGCAGGAGCACCGCACCACAGCAGCCACTTGTTCCCTGGCTCCAACAGCAAAAGCACCGCACCACAGCAGCCACGTGTTCCCTGGCTCCAACAGCAGGAGCATTGCACCACAGCAGCCACGTGTTCCGTGGCTCCAACAGCAGGAGCACCGCACCACAGCAGCCACGTGTTCCCTCGCTCCAACAGCAGGGGCACCGCACCACAGCAGCCACGTGTTCCCTGGCTCCAACAGCAAGAGCACCGCACCACAGCAGCCACGTGTTCCCGGGCTCCAACAGCAGGAGCACCGCACTACAGCAGCCACGTGTTCCCTGGTTCCAACAGCAGGAGCACCGCAACACAGCAGCCACGTGTTCCCTGGCTTCAACAGCAGGAGCACCGCACCACAGCAGCCACGTGTTCCCTGGCGCCAACAGCAGGAGCACTGCAACACAGCAGCCACGTGTTCCCTGGCTCCCGCACCACAGCAGCCACGTGTTCCTGGCGCCAACAGCAGGAGCACCGCACCACAGCAGCCACGTGTTCCCTGGCTCCAACAGCAAAAGCACCCCACCACAGCAGCCACGTGTTTCCTGGCTCCAACAGCAGGAGCACCGCTCCACAGCAGCCACGTGTTCCCTGGCTGCAACAGCAGGATCACCGCTCCACAGCAGCCACGTGTTCCCTGGCTCCAACAGCAGGAGCACCGCAACACAGCAGCCACGTTTTTCCTGGCTCCAACAGCAGGGGCACCGCAACACAGCAGCCACGTGTTCCCTGGCTCCAACAGCAGGAGAACCGCACCACAGCAGCCACGTGTTCCCAGGCTCCAACAGCAGGAGCAACGCAACACAGCAGCCACGTGTTCCCTGGCTTCAACAGCAGGAGCACCGCACCACAGCAGCCACGTGTTTCCTGGCGCCAACAGCAGGAGCACCGCAACACAGCAGCCACGTGTTCCCTGGCTCCCGCACCACAGCAGCCACGTGTTCCTGGCGCCAACAGCAGGAGCATCGCACCACAGCAGCCACGTGTTCCCTGGCTCCAACAGCAGGAGCACCGCAACACAGCAGCCACGTGTTCCCTGGCTTCAACAGCAGGAGCACCGCACCACAGCAGCCACGTGTTCCCTGGCGCCAACAGCAGGAGCACCGCAACACAGCAGACACGTGTTCCCTGGCTCCCGCACCACAGCAGCCACGTGTTCTTGGCGCCAACAGCAGGAGCACCGCACCACAGCAGCCACGTGTTCCCTGGCGCCAACAGCAGAAGCACCGCCCTACAGCAGTCACATGTTCCCTGGCTCCAACAGCAGGAGCACCGCAACACAGCAGCCACGTGTTCCCTGGCTCCCGCACCACAGCAGCCACGTGTTCCTGGCGCCAACAGCAGGAGCATCGCACCACAGCAGCCACGTGTTCCCTGGCTCCAACAGCAGGAGAACTGCACCACAGCAGCCACGTGTTCCCAGGCTCCAACAGCAGGTGCACCGCAACACAGCAGCCACGTGTTCCCTGGCTTCAACAGCAGGAGCACCGCACTACAGCAGCCATGTGTTCCCTGGCGCCAACAGCAGGAGCACCGCCCTACAGCAGCCACGTGTTCCCTGGCGCCAACAGCAGGAGCACCGCAACACAGCAGCCACGTGTTCCCTGGCGCCAACAGCAGGAGCACCGCAACACAGCAGCCACGTGTTCCCTGGCTCCCGCACCACAGCAGCCACGTGTTCCTGGCGCCAACAGCAGGACCACCGCATCACAGCAGCCACATGTTCCCTGGCGCCAACAGCAGGAGCACCGCCCTACAGCAGCCACGTGTTCCCTGGCGCCAACAGCTAGATCACCGCACCACAGCAGCCACGTGTTTCCTGGCTCCAACAGCAAGAGCACCGCACCACAGCAGCCACGTGTTCCCTGGATCCAACAGCAGGAGCACCGCACCACAGCAGCCACGTGTTCCCTGGCTCCAACAGCAGGAGCACCGCACCACAGCAGCCACGTGTTCCCTGGCTCCAACAGCAGGAGCACCGCACCACAGCAGCCACGTGTTCCCTGGCTTCAACAGCAGGAGCACCGCACTACAGCAGCCACGTGTTCCCTGGCGCCAACAGCAGGAGCACCGCCCTACAGCAGCCACGTGTTCCCTGGCGCCAACAGCAGGATCACCGCAACACAGCACCCACGTGTTCCCTGGCGCCAACAGCAGGATCACCGCAGCACAGCAGCCACGTGTTCCCTGGCTCCAACAGCAGGAACACCGCACCACAGCAGCCACGTGTTCCCTGGCTCCAACAGCAAAAGCACCCCACCACAGCAGCCACGTGTTCCCTGGCTGCAACAGCAGGATCACCACTCCACAGCAGCCACGTCTTCCCTGGCTCCAACAGCAGGAGCACCGCAACACAGCAACCACGTGTTCCCTGGCTCCAACAGCAGGAGCACCGCAACACAGCAGCCACGTGTTCCCTGGCTCCAACAGCAGGAGAACCGCACCACAGCAGCCACGTGTTACCAGGCTCCAACAGCAGGAGCACCGCAACACAGCAGCCACGTGTTTCCTGGCTCCAACAGCAGGAGCACCGCTCCACAGCAGCCACGTGTTCCCTGGCTGCAACAGCAGGATCACCGCTCCACAGCAGCCACGTGTTCTCTGGCGCCAACAGCAGGAGCACCGCAACACAGCAGCCACGTGTTCCCTGGCTCCCGCACCACAGCAGCCACGTGTTCCTGGCGCCAACAGCAGGAGCATCGCACCACAGCAGCCACGTGTTCCCTGGCTCCAACAGCAGGAGCACCGCAACACAGCAGCCACGTGTTCCCTGGCTTCAACAGCAGGAGCACGGCACCACAGCAGCCACGTGTTCCTGGCGCCAACAGCAGGAGCATCGCACCACAGCAGCCACGTGTTCCCTGGCTCCAACAGCAGGAGCACCGCAACACAGCAGCCACGTGTTCCCTGGCTTCAACAGCAGGAGCACGGCACCACAGCAGCCACGTGTTCCCTGGCGCCAACAGCAGGAGCACCGCAACACAGCAGCCACGTGTTCCCTGGCTCCCGCACCACAGCAGCCACGTGTTCTTGGCGCCAACAGCAGGAGCACCGCACCACAGCAGCCACGTGTTCCCTGGCGCCAACAGCAGGAGTACCGCCCTACAGCAGCTACGTGTTCCCTGACGCCAACAGCAGGAGCACCGCCCTACAGCAGCCACGTGTTCCCTGGCGCCAACAGCAGGATCACCGCAACACAGCAGCCACGTGTTACCTGGCTCCAACAGCAGGAGCACCGCACCACAGCAGCCACGTGTTCCCTGGCTCCAACAGCAAAAGCACCGCACCACAGCAGCCACGTGTTCCCTGGCTCCAACAGCAGGAGCACCGCCCCACAGCAGCCACGTGTTCCGTGGCTCCAACAGCAGGAGCACCGCACCACAGCAGCCACGTGTTCCCTCGCTCCAACAGCAGGGGCACCGCACCACAGCAGCCACGTGTTCCCTGGCTCCAAAAGCAGGAGCATCGCACCACAGCAGCCACGTGTTCCCGGGCTCCAACAGCAGGAGCACCGCACCACAGCAGCCACGTGTTCCCTGGTTCCAACAGCAGGAGCACCGCAACACAGCAGCCACGTGTTCCCTGGCTTCAACAGCAGGAGCACCGCACCACAGCAGCCACGTGTTCCCTAGCGCCAACAGCAGGAGCACCGCAACACAGCAGCCACGTGTTCCCTGGCTTCAACAGCAGGAGCACGGCACCACAGCAGCCACGTGTTCCCTGGCGCCAACAGCAGGAGCACCGCAACACAGCAGCTACGTGTTCCCTGGCTCCCGCACCACAGCAGCCACGTGTTCTTGGCGCTAACAGCAGGAGCACCGCACCACAGCAGCCACGTGTTCCCTGGCGCCAACAGCAGGAGCACCGCCCTACAGCAGCTACGTGTTCCCTGACGCCAACAGCAGGAGCACCGCCCTACAGCAGCCACGTGTTCCCTGGCTCCAACAGCAGGATCACCGCAACACAGCAGCCACGTGTTCCCTGGCGCCAACAGCAGGATCACCGCAACACAGCAGCCACGCGTTCCCTGGCTCCAACAGCAGGAGCACCGCACCACAGCAGCCACTTGTTCCCTGGCTCCAACAGCAAAAGCACCGCACCACAGCAGCCACGTGTTCCCTGGCTCCAACAGCAGGAGCATTGCACCACAGCAGCCACGTGTTCCGTGGCTCCAACAGCAGGAGCACCGCACCACAGCAGCCACGTGTTCCCTCGCTCCAACAGCAGGGGCACCGCACCACAGCAGCCACGTGTTCCCTGGCTCCAACAGCAAGAGCACCGCACCACAGCAGCCACGTGTTCCCGGGCTCCAACAGCAGGAGCACCGCACTACAGCAGCCACGTGTTCCCTGGTTCCAACAGCAGGAGCACCGCAACACAGCAGCCACGTGTTCCCTGGCTTCAACAGCAGGAGCACCGCACCACAGCAGCCACGTGTTCCCTGGCGCCAACAGCAGGAGCACTGCAACACAGCAGCCACGTGTTCCCTGGCTCCCGCACCACAGCAGCCACGTGTTCCTGGCGCCAACAGCAGGAGCACCGCACCACAGCAGCCACGTGTTCCCTCGCTCCAACAGCAAAAGCACCGCACCACAGCAGCCACGTGTTCCCTGGCTCCAACAGCAGGAGCACCGCACCACAGCAGCCACGTGTTCCGTGGCTCCAACAGCAGGAGCACCGCACCACAGCAGCCACGTGTTCCCTGGCTCCAACAGCAGGAGCACCGCACCACAGCAGCCACGTGTTCCCTGGCTCCAACACAAGGAGCACCGCACCACAGCAGCCACGTGTTACCAGGCTCCAACAGCAGGAGCACCGCAACACAGCAGCCACGTGTTTCCTGGCTCCAACAGCAGGAGCACCGCTCCACAGCAGCCACGTGTTCCCTGGCTGCAACAGCAGGATCACCGCTCCACAGCAGCCACGTGTTCCCTGGCGCCAACAGCAGGAGCACCGCAACACAGCAGCCACGTGTTCCCTGGCTCCCGCACCACAGCAGCCACGTGTTCCTGGCGCCAACAGCAGGAGCATCGCACCACAGCAGCCACGTGTTCCCTGGCTCCAACAGCAGGAGCACCGCAACACAGCAGCCACGTGTTCCCTGGCTTCAACAGCAGGAGCACGGCACCACAGCAGCCACGTGTTCCCTGGCGCCAACAGCAGGAGCACCGCAACACAGCAGCCACGTGTTCCCTGGCTCCCGCACCACAGCAGCCACGTGTTCTTGGCGCCAACAGCAGGAGCACCGCACCACAGCAGCCACGTGTTCCCTGGCGCCAACAGCAGGAGTACCGCCCTACAGCAGCTACGTGTTCCCTGACGCCAACAGCAGGAGCACCGCCCTACAGCAGCCACGTGTTCCCTGGCGCCAACAGCAGGATCACCGCAACACAGCAGCCACGTGTTACCTGGCTCCAACAGCAGGAGCACCGCACCACAGCAGCCACGTGTTCCCTGGCTCCAACAGCAAAAGCACCGCACCACAGCAGCCACGTGTTCCCTGGCTCCAACAGCAGGAGCACCGCCCCACAGCAGCCACGTGTTCCGTGGCTCCAACAGCAGGAGCACCGCACCACAGCAGCCACGTGTTCCCTCGCTCCAACAGCAGGGGCACCGCACCACAGCAGCCACGTGTTCCCTGGCTCCAAAAGCAGGAGCATCGCACCACAGCAGCCACGTGTTCCCGGGCTCCAACAGCAGGAGCACCGCACCACAGCAGCCACGTGTTCCCTGGTTCCAACAGCAGGAGCACCGCAACACAGCAGCCACGTGTTCCCTGGCTTCAACAGCAGGAGCACCGCACCACAGCAGCCACGTGTTCCCTAGCGCCAACAGCAGGAGCACCGCAACACAGCAGCCACGTGTTCCCTGGCTTCAACAGCAGGAGCACGGCACCACAGCAGCCACGTGTTCCCTGGCGCCAACAGCAGGAGCACCGCAACACAGCAGCTACGTGTTCCCTGGCTCCCGCACCACAGCAGCCACGTGTTCTTGGCGCTAACAGCAGGAGCACCGCACCACAGCAGCCACGTGTTCCCTGGCGCCAACAGCAGGAGCACCGCCCTACAGCAGCTACGTGTTCCCTGACGCCAACAGCAGGAGCACCGCCCTACAGCAGCCACGTGTTCCCTGGCTCCAACAGCAGGATCACCGCAACACAGCAGCCACGTGTTCCCTGGCGCCAACAGCAGGATCACCGCAACACAGCAGCCACGCGTTCCCTGGCTCCAACAGCAGGAGCACCGCACCACAGCAGCCACTTGTTCCCTGGCTCCAACAGCAAAAGCACCGCACCACAGCAGCCACGTGTTCCCTGGCTCCAACAGCAGGAGCATTGCACCACAGCAGCCACGTGTTCCGTGGCTCCAACAGCAGGAGCACCGCACCACAGCAGCCACGTGTTCCCTCGCTCCAACAGCAGGGGCACCGCACCACAGCAGCCACGTGTTCCCTGGCTCCAACAGCAAGAGCACCGCACCACAGCAGCCACGTGTTCCCGGGCTCCAACAGCAGGAGCACCGCACTACAGCAGCCACGTGTTCCCTGGTTCCAACAGCAGGAGCACCGCAACACAGCAGCCACGTGTTCCCTGGCTTCAACAGCAGGAGCACCGCACCACAGCAGCCACGTGTTCCCTGGCGCCAACAGCAGGAGCACTGCAACACAGCAGCCACGTGTTCCCTGGCTCCCGCACCACAGCAGCCACGTGTTCCTGGCGCCAACAGCAGGAGCACCGCACCACAGCAGCCACGTGTTCCCTCGCTCCAACAGCAAAAGCACCGCACCACAGCAGCCACGTGTTCCCTGGCTCCAACAGCAGGAGCACCGCACCACAGCAGCCACGTGTTCCGTGGCTCCAACAGCAGGAGCACCGCACCACAGCAGCCACGTGTTCCCTGGCTCCAACAGCAGGAGCACCGCACCACAGCAGCCACGTGTTCCCTGGCTCCAACACAAGGAGCACCGCACCACAGCAGCCACGTGTTACCAGGCTCCAACAGCAGGAGCACCGCAACACAGCAGCCACGTGTTTCCTGGCTCCAACAGCAGGAGCACCGCTCCACAGCAGCCACGTGTTCCCTGGCTGCAACAGCAGGATCACCGCTCCACAGCAGCCACGTGTTCCCTGGCGCCAACAGCAGGAGCACCGCAACACAGCAGCCACGTGTTCCCTGGCTCCCGCACCACAGCAGCCACGTGTTCCTGGCGCCAACAGCAGGAGCATCGCACCACAGCAGCCACGTGTTCCCTGGCTCCAACAGCAGGAGCACCGCAACACAGCAGCCACGTGTTCCCTGGCTTCAACAGCAGGAGCACGGCACCACAGCAGCCACGTGTTCCTGGCGCCAACAGCAGGAGCATCGCACCACAGCAGCCACGTGTTCCCTGGCTCCAACAGCAGGAGCACCGCAACACAGCAGCCACGTGTTCCCTGGCTTCAACAGCAGGAGCACGGCACCACAGCAGCCACGTGTTCCCTGGCGCCAACAGCAGGAGCACCGCAACACAGCAGCCACGTGTTCCCTGGCTCCCGCACCACAGCAGCCACGTGTTCTTGGCGCCAACAGCAGGAGCACCGCACCACAGCAGCCACGTGTTCCCTGGCGCCAACAGCAGGAGTACCGCCCTACAGCAGCTACGTGTTCCCTGACGCCAACAGCAGGAGCACCGCCCTACAGCAGCCACGTGTTCCCTGGCGCCAACAGCAGGATCACCGCAACACAGCAGCCACGTGTTCCCTGGCTCCAACAGCAGGAGCACCGCACCACAGCAGCCACGTGTTCCCTGGCTCCAACAGCAAAAGCACCGCACCACAGCAGCCACGTGTTCCCTGGCTCCAACAGCAGGAGCACCGCCCCACAGCAGCCACGTGTTCCGTGGCTCCAACAGCAGGAGCACCGCACCACAGCAGCCACATGTTCCCTCGCTCCAACAGCAGGGGCACCGCACCACAGCAGCCACGTGTTCCCTGGCTCCAAAAGCAGGAGCATCGCACCACAGCAGCCACGTGTTCCCGGGCTCCAACAGCAGGAGCACCGCACCACAGCAGCCACGTGTTCCCTGGTTCCAACAGCAGGAGCACCGCAACACAGCAGCCACGTGTTCCCTGGCTCCAACAGCAAAAGCACCCCACCACAGCAGCCACGTGTTCCCTGGCTTCAACAGCAGGAGCACCGCACCACAGCAGCCACGTGTTCCCTGGCGCCAACAGCAGAAGCACCGCCCTACAGCAGTCACATGTTCCCTGGCTCCAACAGCAGGAGCACTGCACCACAGCAGCCACGTGTTGCCTGGCTCCAACATCAAGAGCACCGCACCACAGCAGCCACGTGTGCCCTGGCTCCAACAGCAGGATCACCGCACCACAGCAGCCACGTGTTCCCTGGCTCCAACAGCAGGAGCACCGCACCACAGCAGCCACGTGTTCTCTGGCTCCAACAGCAGGAGCACCGCAACACAGCAGCAACGTGTTCCCTGGCGCCAACAGCAGGAGCACCGCAACACAGCAGCCACGTGTTCCCTGGCTCAAACAGCAGGAGCACCGCACACAGGCAGCCAAGTGTTCCCTGCTCCAACAGCAGGAGCACCACACCACATCAGCAACGTGTTCTCTGGCTCAACAGCAGGAGCACCGCAACACAGCAGCCACGTGTTCCCTGGCTCCAACAGCAGGAGCACTGCTCCACGGCAGCCACATGTTATCTGGCAACAACAGCGGGAGCACCGCAACACAGCAGCCACGTGTTTCCTGGCTCCAACAGCAGGAGCACCGCTCCACAGCAGCCACGTGTTCCCTGGCTGCAACAGCAGGATCACCGCTCCACAGCAGCCACGTGTTCCCTGGCTCCAACAGCAGGAGCACCGCAACACAGCAGCCACGTTTTTCCTGGCTCCAACAGCAGGGGCACCGCAACACAGCAGCCACGTGTTCCCTGGCTCCAACAGCAGGAGAACCGCACCACAGCAGCCACGTGTTCCCAGGCTCCAACAGCAGGAGCAACGCAACACAGCAGCCACGTGTTGCCTGGCTCCAACATCAAGAGCACCGCACCACAGCAGCCACGTGTGCCCTGGCTCCAACAGCAGGATCACCGCACCACAGCAGCCACGTGTTCCCTGGCTCCAACAGCAGGAGCACCGCACCACAGCAGCCACGTGTTCTCTGGCTCCAACAGCAGGAGCACCGCAACACAGCAGCAACGTGTTCCCTGGCGCCAACAGCAGGAGCACCGCAACACAGCAGCCACGTGTTCCCTGGCTCAAACAGCAGGAGCACCGCACACAGGCAGCCAAGTGTTCCCTGCTCCAACAGCAGGAGCACCACACCACATCAGCAACGTGTTCTCTGGCTCATCAGCAGGAGCACCGCAACACAGCAGCCACGTGTTCCCTGGCTCCAACAGCAGGAGCACTGCTCCACGGCAGCCACATGTTATCTGGCAACAACAGCGGGAGCACCGCAACACAGCAGCCACGTGTTTCCTGGCTCCAACAGCAGGAGCACCGCTCCACAGCAGCCACGTGTTCCCTGGCTGCAACAGCAGGATCACCGCTCCACAGCAGCCACGTGTTCCCTGGCTCCAACAGCAGGAGCACCGCAACACAGCAGCCACGTTTTTCCTGGCTCCAACAGCAGGGGCACCGCAACACAGCAGCCACGTGTTCCCTGGCTCCAACAGCAGGAGAACCGCACCACAGCAGCCACGTGTTCCCAGGCTCCAACAGCAGGAGCAACGCAACACAGCAGCCACGTGTTCCCTGGCTTCAACAGCAGGAGCACCGCACCACAGCAGCCACGTGTTTCCTGGCGCCAACAGCAGGAGCACCGCAACACAGCAGCCACGTGTTCCCTGGCTCCCGCACCACAGCAGCCACGTGTTCCTGGCGCCAACAGCAGGAGCATCGCACCACAGCAGCCACGTGTTCCCTGGCTCCAACAGCAGGAGCACCGCAACACAGCAGCCACGTGTTCCCTGGCTTCAACAGCAGGAGCACCGCACCACAGCAGCCACGTGTTCCCTGGCGCCAACAGCAGGAGCACCGCAACACAGCAGACACGTGTTCCCTGGCTCCCGCACCACAGCAGCCACGTGTTCTTGGCGCCAACAGCAGGAGCACCGCACCACAGCAGCCACGTGTTCCCTGGCGCCAACAGCAGAAGCACCGCCCTACAGCAGTCACATGTTCCCTGGCTCCAACAGCAGGAGCACCGCAACACAGCAGCCACGTGTTCCCTGGCTCCCGCACCACAGCAGCCACGTGTTCCTGGCGCCAACAGCAGGAGCATCGCACCACAGCAGCCACGTGTTCCCTGGCTCCAACAGCAGGAGAACCGCACCACAGCAGCCACGTGTTCCCAGGCTCCAACAGCAGGAGCACCGCAACACAGCAGCCACGTGTTCCCTGGCTTCAACAGCAGGAGCACCGCACTACAGCAGCCACGTGTTCCCTGGCGCCAACAGCAGGAGCACCGCCCTACAGCAGCCACGTGTTCCCTGGCGCCAACAGCAGGAGCACCGCAACACAACAGCCACGTGTTCCCTGGCGCCAACAGCAGGAGCACCGCAACACAGCAGCCACGTGTTCCCTGGCTCCCGCACCACAGCAGCCACGTGTTCCTGGCGCCAACAGCAGGACCACCGCATCACAGCAGCCACATGTTCCCTGGCGCCAACAGCAGGAGCACCGCCCTACAGCAGCCACGAGTTCCCTGGCGCCAACAGCTAGATCACCGCACCACAGCAGCCACGTGTTTCCTGGCTCCAACAGCAAGAGCACCGCACCACAGCAGCCACGTGTTCCCTGGCTCCAACAGCAGGAGCACCGCACCACAGCAGCCACGTGTTCCCTGGCTCCAACAGCAGGAGCACCGCACCACAGCAGCCACGTGTTCCCTGGCTCCAACAGCAGGAGCACCGCACCACAGCAGCCACGTGTTCCCTGGCTTCAACAGCAGGAGCACCGCACTACAGCAGCCACGTGTTCCCTGGCGCCAACAGCAGGAGCACCGCCCTACAGCAGCCACGTGTTCCCTGGCGCCAACAGCAGGATCACCGCAACACAGCACCCACGTGTTCCCTGGCGCCAACAGCAGGATCACCGCAGCACAGCAGCCACGTGTTCCCTGGCTCCAACAGCAGGAACACCGCACCACAGCAGCCACGTGTTCCCTGGCTCCAACAGCAAAAGCACCCCACCACAGCAGCCACGTGTTCCCTGGCTGCAACAGCAGGATCACCACTCCACAGCAGCCACGTCTTCCCTGGCTCCAACAGCAGGAGCACCGCAACACAGCAACCACGTGTTCCCTGGCTCCAACAGCAGGAGCACCGCAACACAGCAGCCACGTGTTCCCTGGCTCCAACAGCAGGAGAACCGCACCACAGCAGCCACGTGTTACCAGGCTCCAACAGCAGGAGCACCGCAACACAGCAGCCACGTGTTCCCTGGCTTCAACAGCAAAAGCACCCCACCACAGCAGCCACGTGTTCCCTGGCTCCCGCACCACAGCAGCCACGTGTTCCTGGCGCCAACAGCAGGAGCATCGCACCACAGCAGCCACGTGTTCCCTGGCTCCAACAGCAGGAGCACCGCAACACAGCAGCCACGTGTTCCCTGGCTTCAACAGCAGGAGCACGGCACCACAGCAGCCACGTGTTCCTGGCGCCAACAGCAGGAGCATCGCACCACAGCAGCCACGTGTTCCCTGGCTCCAACAGCAGGAGCACCGCAACACAGCAGCCACGTGTTCCCTGGCGCCAACAGCAGGAGCACCGCAACACAACAGCCACGTGTTCCCTGGCGCCAACAGCAGGAGCACCGCAACACAGCAGCCACGTGTTCCCTGGCTCCCGCACCACAGCAGCCACGTGTTCTTGGCGCCAACAGCAGGAGCACCGCACCACAGCAGCCACGTGTTCCCTGGCGCCAACAGCAGGAGTACCGCCCTACAGCAGCTACGTGTTCCCTGACGCCAACAGCAGGAGCACCGCCCTACAGCAGCCACGTGTTCCCTGGCGCCAACAGCAGGATCACCGCAACACAGCAGCCACGTGTTCCCTGGCTCCAACAGCAGGAGCACCGCACCACAGCAGCCACGTGTTCCCTGGCTCCAACAGCAAAAGCACCGCACCACAGCAGCCACGTGTTCCCTGGCTCCAACAGCAGGAGCACCGCCCCACAGCAGCCACGTGTTCCGTGGCTCCAACAGCAGGAGCACCGCACCACAGCAGCCACGTGTTCCCTCGCTCCAACAGCAGGGGCACCGCACCACAGCAGCCACGTGTTCCCTGGCTCCAAAAGCAGGAGCATCGCACCACAGCAGCCACGTGTTCCCGGGCTCCAACAGCAGGAGCACCGCACCACAGCAGCCACGTGTTCCCTGGTTCCAACAGCAGGAGCACCGCAACACAGCAGCCACGTGTTCCCTGGCTCCAACAGCAAAAGCACCCCACCACAGCAGCCACGTGTTCCCTGGCTTCAACAGCAGGAGCACCGCACCACAGCAGCCACGTGTTCCCTGGCGCCAACAGCAGAAGCACCGCCCTACAGCAGTCACATGTTCCCTGGCTCCAACAGCAGGAGCACTGCACCACAGCAGCCACGTGTTGCCTGGCTCCAACATCAAGAGCACCGCACCACAGCAGCCACGTGTGCCCTGGCTCCAACAGCAGGATCACCGCACCACAGCAGCCACGTGTTCCCTGGCTCCAACAGCAGGAGCACCGCACCACAGCAGCCACGTGTTCTCTGGCTCCAACAGCAGGAGCACCGCAACACAGCAGCAACGTGTTCCCTGGCGCCAACAGCAGGAGCACCGCAACACAGCAGCCACGTGTTCCCTGGCTCAAACAGCAGGAGCACCGCACACAGGCAGCCACGTGTTCCCTGCTCCAACAGCAGGAGCACCACACCACATCAGCAACGTGTTCTCTGGCTCAACAGCAGGAGCACCGCAACACAGCAGCCACGTGTTCCCTGGCTCCAACAGCAGGAGCACTGCTCCACAGCAGCCACATGTTATCTGGCAACAACAGCGGGAGCACCGCAACACAGCAGCCACGTGTTTCCTGGCTCCAACAGCAGGAGCACCGCTCCACAGCAGCCACGTGTTCCCTGGCTGCAACAGCAGGATCACCGCTCCACAGCAGCCACGTGTTCCCTGGCTCCAACAGCAGGAGCACCGCAACACAGCAGCCACGTTTTTCCTGGCTCCAACAGCAGGGGCACCGCAACACAGCAGCCACGTGTTCCCTGGCTCCAACAGCAGGAGAACCGCACCACAGCAGCCACGTGTTCCCATGCTCCAACAGCAGGAGCAACGCAACACAGCAGCCACGTGTTCCCTGGCTTCAACAGCAGGAGCACCGCACCACAGCAGCCACGTGTTTCCTGGCGCCAACAGCAGGAGCACCGCAACACAGCAGCCACGTGTTCCCTGGCTCCCGCACCACAGCAGCCACGTGTTCCTGGCGCCAACAGCAGGAGCATCGCACCACAGCAGCCACGTGTTCCCTGGCTCCAACAGCAGGAGCACCGCAACACAGCAGCCACGTGTTCCCTGGCTTCAACAGCAGGAGCACCGCACCACAGCAGCCACGTGTTCCCTGGCGCCAACAGCAGGAGCACCGCAACACAGCAGACACGTGTTCCCTGGCTCCCGCACCACAGCAGCCACGTGTTCTTGGCGCCAACAGCAGGAGCACCGCACCACAGCAGCCACGTGTTCCCTGGCGCCAACAGCAGAAGCACCGCCCTACAGCAGTCACATGTTCCCTGGCTCCAACAGCAGGAGCACCGCAACACAGCAGCCACGTGTTCCCTGGCTCCCGCACCACAGCAGCCACGTGTTCCTGGCGCCAACAGCAGGAGCATCGCACCACAGCAGCCACGTGTTCCCTGGCTCCAACAGCAGGAGAACCGCACCACAGCAGCCACGTGTTCCCAGGCTCCAACAGCAGGTGCACCGCAACACAGCAGCCACGTGTTCCCTGGCTTCAACAGCAGGAGCACCGCACTACAGCAGCCACGTGTTCCCTGGCGCCAACAGCAGGAGCACCGCCCTACAGCAGCCACGTGTTCCCTGGCGCCAACAGCAGGAGCACCGCAACACAGCAGCCACGTGTTCCCTGGCGCCAACAGCAGGAGCACCGCAACACAGCAGCCACGTGTTCCCTGGCTCCCGCACCACAGCAGCCACGTGTTCCTGGCGCCAACAGCAGGACCACCGCATCACAGCAGCCACATGTTCCCTGGCGCCAACAGCAGGAGCACCGCCCTACAGCAGCCACGTGTTCCCTGGCGCCAACAGCTAGATCACCGCACCACAGCAGCCACGTGTTTCCTGGCTCCAACAGCAAGAGCACCGCACCACAGCAGCCACGTGTTCCCTGGCTCCAACAGCAGGAGCACCGCACCACAGCAGCCACGTGTTCCCTGGCTCCAACAGCAGGAGCACCGCACCACAGCAGCCACGTGTTCCCTGGCTCCAACAGCAGGAGCACCGCACCACAGCAGCCACGTGTTCCCTGGCTTCAACAGCAGGAGCACCGCACTACAGCAGCCACGTGTTCCCTGGCGCCAACAGCAGGAGTACCGCCCTACAGCAGCTACGTGTTCCCTGACGCCAACAGCAGGAGCACCGCCCTACAGCAGCCACGTGTTCCCTGGCGCCAACAGCAGGATCACCGCAACACAGCAGCCACGTGTTCCCTGGCTCCAACAGCAGGAGCACCGCACCACAGCAGCCACGTGTTCCCTGGCTCCAACAGCAAAAGCACCGCACCACAGCAGCCACGTGTTCCCTGGCTCCAACAGCAGGAGCACCGCCCCACAGCAGCCACGTGTTCCGTGGCTCCAACAGCAGGAGCACCGCACCACAGCAGCCACGTGTTCCCTCGCTCCAACAGCAGGGGCACCGCACCACAGCAGCCACGTGTTCCCTGGCTCCAAAAGCAGGAGCATCGCACCACAGCAGCCACGTGTTCCCGGGCTCCAACAGCAGGAGCACCGCACCACAGCAGCCACGTGTTCCCTGGTTCCAACAGCAGGAGCACCGCAACACAGCAGCCACGTGTTCCCTGGCTCCAACAGCAAAAGCACCCCACCACAGCAGCCACGTGTTCCCTGGCTTCAACAGCAGGAGCACCGCACCACAGCAGCCACGTGTTCCCTGGCGCCAACAGCAGAAGCACCGCCCTACAGCAGTCACATGTTCCCTGGCTCCAACAGCAGGAGCACTGCACCACAGCAGCCACGTGTTGCCTGGCTCCAACATCAAGAGCACCGCACCACAGCAGCCACGTGTGCCCTGGCTCCAACAGCAGGATCACCGCACCACAGCAGCCACGTGTTCCCTGGCTCCAACAGCAGGAGCACCGCACCACAGCAGCCACGTGTTCTCTGGCTCCAACAGCAGGAGCACCGCAACACAGCAGCAACGTGTTCCCTGGCGCCAACAGCAGGAGCACCGCAACACAGCAGCCACGTGTTCCCTGGCTCAAACAGCAGGAGCACCGCACACAGGCAGCCAAGTGTTCCCTGCTCCAACAGCAGGAGCACCACACCACATCAGCAACGTGTTCTCTGGCTCAACAGCAGGAGCACCGCAACACAGCAGCCACGTGTTCCCTGGCTCCAACAGCAGGAGCACTGCTCCACAGCAGCCACATGTTATCTGGCAACAACAGCGGGAGCACCGCAACACAGCAGCCACGTGTTTCCTGGCTCCAACAGCAGGAGCACCGCTCCACAGCAGCCACGTGTTCCCTGGCTGCAACAGCAGGATCACCGCTCCACAGCAGCCACGTGTTCCCTGGCTCCAACAGCAGGAGCACCGCAACACAGCAGCCACGTTTTTCCTGGCTCCAACAGCAGGGGCACCGCAACACAGCAGCCACGTGTTCCCTGGCTCCAACAGCAGGAGAACCGCACCACAGCAGCCACGTGTTCCCAGGCTCCAACAGCAGGAGCAACGCAACACAGCAGCCACGTGTTCCCTGGCTTCAACAGCAGGAGCACCGCACCACAGCAGCCACGTGTTTCCTGGCGCCAACAGCAGGAGCACCGCAACACAGCAGCCACGTGTTCCCTGGCTCCCGCACCACAGCAGCCACGTGTTCCTGGCGCCAACAGCAGGAGCATCGCACCACAGCAGCCACGTGTTCCCTGGCTCCAACAGCAGGAGCACCGCAACACAGCAGCCACGTGTTCCCTGGCTTCAACAGCAGGAGCACCGCACCACAGCAGCCACGTGTTCCCTGGCGCCAACAGCAGGAGCACCGCAACACAGCAGACACGTGTTCCCTGGCTCCCGCACCACAGCAGCCACGTGTTCTTGGCGCCAACAGCAGGAGCACCGCACCACAGCAGCCACGTGTTCCCTGGCGCCAACAGCAGAAGCACCGCCCTACAGCAGTCACATGTTCCCTGGCTCCAACAGCAGGAGCACCGCAACACAGCAGCCACGTGTTCCCTGGCTCCCGCACCACAGCAGCCACGTGTTCCTGGCGCCAGCAGCAGGAGCATCGCACCACAGCAGCCACGTGTTCCCTGGCTCCAACAGCAGGAGAACCGCACCACAGCAGCCACGTGTTCCCAGGCTCCAACAGCAGGAGCACCGCAACACAGCAGCCACGTGTTCCCTGGCTTCAACAGCAGGAGCACCGCACTACAGCAGCCACGTGTTCCCTGGCGCCAACAGCAGGAGCACCGCCCTACAGCAGCCACGTGTTCCCTGGCGCCAACAGCAGGAGCACCGCAACACAACAGCCACGTGTTCCCTGGCGCCAACAGCAGGAGCACCGCAACACAGCAGCCACGTGTTCCCTGGCTCCCGCACCACAGCAGCCACGTGTTCCTGGCGCCAACAGCAGGACCACCGCATCACAGCAGCCACATGTTCCCTGGCGCCAACAGCAGGAGCACCGCCCTACAGCAGCCACGAGTTCCCTGGCGCCAACAGCTAGATCACCGCACCACAGCAGCCACGTGTTTCCTGGCTCCAACAGCAAGAGCACCGCACCACAGCAGCCACGTGTTCCCTGGCTCCAACAGCAGGAGCACCGCACCACAGCAGCCACGTGTTCCCTGGCTCCAACAGCAGGAGCACCGCACCACAGCAGCCACGTGTTCCCTGGCTCCAACAGCAGGAGCACCGCACCACAGCAGCCACGTGTTCCCTGGCTTCAACAGCAGGAGCACCGCACTACAACAGCCACGTGTTCCCTGGCGCCAACAGCAGGAGCACCGCCCTACAGCAGCCACGTGTTCCCTGGCGCCAACAGCAGGATCACCGCAACACAGCACCCACGTGTTCCCTGGCGCCAACAGCAGGATCACCGCAGCACAGCAGCCACGTGTTCCCTGGCTCCAACAGCAGGAACACCGCACCACAGCAGCCACGTGTTCCCTGGCTCCAACAGCAAAAGCACCCCACCACAGCAGCCACGTGTTCCCTGGCTGCAACAGCAGGATCACCACTCCACAGCAGCCACGTCTTCCCTGGCTCCAACAGCAGGAGCACCGCAACACAGCAACCACGTGTTCCCTGGCTCCAACAGCAGGAGCACCGCAACACAGCAGCCACGTGTTCCCTGGCTCCAACAGCAGGAGAACCGCACCACAGCAGCCACGTGTTACCAGGCTCCAACAGCAGGAGCACCGCAACACAGCAGCCACGTGTTTCCTGGCTCCAACAGCAGGAGCACCGCTCCACAGCAGCCACGTGTTCCCTGGCTGCAACAGCAGGATCACCGCTCCACAGCAGCCACGTGTTTCCTGGCTCCAACAGCAGGAGCACCGCTCCACAGCAGCCACGTGTTCCCTGGCTGCAACATCAGGATCACCGCTCCACAGCAGCCACGTGTTCCCTGGCGCCAACAGCAGGAGCACCGCAACACAGCAGCCACGTGTTCCCTGGCTCCCGCACCACAGCAGCCACGTGTTCCTGGCGCCAACAGCAGGAGCATCGCACCACAGCAGCCACGTGTTCCCTGGCTCCAACAGCAGGAGCACCGCAACACAGCAGCCACGTGTTCCCTGGCTTCAACAGCAGGAGCACGGCACCACAGCAGCCACGTGTTCCTGGCGCCAACAGCAGGAGCATCGCACCACAGCAGCCACGTGTTCCCTGGCTCCAACAGCAGGAGCACCGCAACACAGCAGCCACGTGTTCCCTGGCTTCAACAGCAGGAGCACGGCACCACAGCAGCCACGTGTTCCCTGGCGCCAACAGCAGGAGCACCGCAACACAGCAGCCACGTGTTCCCTGGCTCCCGCACCACAGCAGCCACGTGTTCTTGGCGCCAACAGCAGGAGCACCGCACCACAGCAGCCACGTGTTCCCTGGCGCCAACAGCAGGAGTACCGCCCTACAGCAGCTACGTGTTCCCTGACGCCAACAGCAGGAGCACCGCCCTACAGCAGCCACGTGTTCCCTGGCGCCAACAGCAGGATCACCGCAACACAGCAGCCACGTGTTCCCTGGCTCCAACAGCAGGAGCACCGCACCACAGCAGCCACGTGTTCCCTGGCTCCAACAGCAAAAGCACCGCACCACAGCAGCCACGTGTTCCCTGGCTCCAACAGCAGGAGCACCGCCCCACAGCAGCCACGTGTTCCGTGGCTCCAACAGCAGGAGCACCGCACCACAGCAGCCACGTGTTCCCTCGCTCCAACAGCAGGGGCACCGCACCACAGCAGCCACGTGTTCCCTGGCTCCAAAAGCAGGAGCATCGCACCACAGCAGCCACGTGTTCCCGGGCTCCAACAGCAGGAGCACCGCACCACAGCAGCCACGTGTTCCCTGGTTCCAACAGCAGGAGCACCGCAACACAGCAGCCACGTGTTCCCTGGCTTCAACAGCAGGAGCACCGCACCACAGCAGCCACGTGTTCCCTAGCGCCAACAGCAGGAGCACCGCAACACAGCAGGCACGTGTTCCCTGGCTTCAACAGCAGGAGCACGGCACCACAGCAGCCACGTGTTCCCTGGCGCCAACAGCAGGAGCACCGCAACACAGCAGCTACGTGTTCCCTGGCTCCCGCACCACAGCAGCCACGTGTTCTTGGCGCTAACAGCAGGAGCACCGCACCACAGCAGCCACGTGTTCCCTGGCGCCAACAGCAGGAGCACCGCCCTACAGCAGCTACGTGTTCCCTGACGCCAACAGCAGGAGCACCGCCCTACAGCAGCCACGTGTTCCCTGGCTCCAACAGCAGGATCACCGCAACACAGCAGCCACGTGTTCCCTGGCGCCAACAGCAGGATCACCGCAACACAGCAGCCACGCGTTCCCTGGCTCCAACAGCAGGAGCACCGCACCACAGCAGCCACTTGTTCCCTGGCTCCAACAGCAAAAGCACCGCACCACAGCAGCCACGTGTTCCCTGGCTCCAACAGCAGGAGCATTGCACCACAGCAGCCACGTGTTCCGTGGCTCCAACAACAGGAGCACCGCACCACAGCAGCCACGTGTTCCCTCGCTCCAACAGCAGGGGCACCGCACCACAGCAGCCACGTGTTCCCTGGCTCCAACAGCAAGAGCACCGCACCACAGCAGCCACGTGTTCCCGGGCTCCAACAGCAGGAGCACCGCACTACAGCAGCCACGTGTTCCCTGGTTCCAACAGCAGGAGCACCGCAACACAGCAGCCACGTGTTCCCTGGCTTCAACAGCAGGAGCACCGCACCACAGCAGCCACGTGTTCCCTGGCGCCAACAGCAGGAGCACTGCAACACAGCAGCCACGTGTTCCCTGGCTCCCGCACCACAGCAGCCACGTGTTCCTGGTGCCAACAGCAGGAGCACCGCACCACAGCAGCCACGTGTTCCCTCGCTCCAACAGCAAAAGCACCGCACCACAGCAGCCACGTGTTCCCTGGCTCCAACAGCAGGAGCACCGCACCACAGCAGCCACGTGTTCCGTGGCTCCAACAGCAGGAGCACCGCACCACAGCAGCCACGTGTTCCCTGGCTCCAACAGCAGGAGCACCGCACCACAGCAGCCACGTGTTCCCTGGCTCCAACAGCAGGAGCACCGCACCACAGCAGCCACGTGTTCCCGGGCTCCAACAGCAGGAGCACCGCACCACAGCAGCCACGTGTTCCCTGGTTCCAACAGCAGGAGCACCGCAACACAGCAGCTACGTGTTCCCTGGCGCCAACAGCAGGAGCACCGCAACACAGCAGCCACGTGTTCTCTGGCTCCCGCACCACAGCAGCCACGTGTTCCTGGCGCCAACAGCAGGACCACCGCATCACAGCAGCCACATGTTCCCTGGCTCCAACAGCAGGAGCACTGCACCACAGCAGCCACGTGTTCCCTGGCTCCAACAGCAGGAGCACCGCACCACAGCAGCCACGTGTTCCCTGGCTCAAACAGCAGGAGCACCGCACCACAGCAGCCACGTGTTCCCTGGCTCCAACAGCAGGAGCACCGCACCACAGCAGCCACGTGTTCCCTGGCTCCAACAGCAGGAGCACAGCACCACAGCAGCCACGTGTTCCCTGGCTCCAACAGCCGGAGCACCGCACCACAGCAGCCACGTGTTCCCTGGCTTCAACAGCAGGAGCACCGCACCACAGCAGCCACGTGTTCCCTGGCGCCAACAGCAGAAGCACCGCCCTACAGCAGTCACATGTTCCCTGGCGCCAACAGCAGGATCACCGCAACACAACAGCCACGTGTTCCCTGGCGCCAACAGCAGGATCACCGCAACACAGCAGCCACGTGTTCCCTGGCGCCAACAGCAGGATCACCGCAACACAGCAGCCACGTGTTCCCTGGCTCCAACAGCAGGAGCACCGCTCCACAGCAGCCACGTGTTCCCTGGCTCCAACAGCAAAAGCACCGCACCACAGCAGCCACGTGTTCCCTGGCTCCAACAGCAGGAGCACCGCACCACAGCAGCCATGTGTTCCGTGGCTCCAACAGCAGGAGCACCGCACCACAGCAGCCACGTGTTCCCTGGCTCCAACAGCAGGAGCACCGCACCACAGCAGCCACGTGTTCCCTGGCTCCAACAGCAGGAGCACCGCACCACAGCAGCCACGTGTTCCCTGGCTCCCGCACCACAGCACCCACGTGTTCCTGGCGCCAACAGCAGGACCACCGCATCACAGCAGCCACATGTTCCCTGGCGCCAACAGCAAGAGCACCGCCCTACAGCAGCCACGTGTTCCCTGGCGCCAACAGCTAGATCACCGCAACACAGCAGCCACGTGTTCCCTGGCTCAACAGCAGGAGCACCGCAACACAGCAGCCACGTGTTCCCTGGCTCCAACAGCAGGAGCACTGCTCCACAGCAGCCACATGTTCCCTGGCTCCCGCACCACAGCAGCCACGTGTTCCCTGGCTCCAACAGCAGGAGCACCGCACCACAGCAGCCACGTGTTCCCTGGCTCCAACAGCAGGAGCACCGCACCACAGCAGCCACGTGTTCCCTGGCTTCAACAGCAGGAGCACCGCAACACAGCAGCCACGTGTTCCTGGCGCCAACAGCAGGATCACCGCAACACAGCAGCCACGTGTTCCGTGGCTCCAACAACAGGAGCACCGCAACACAACAGCCACGTGTTCCCTGGCTCCAACAGCAGGAGCACTGCTCCACAGCAGCCACGTGTTCTCTGGCAGCAACAGCAGGAGCACCGCAACACAGCATCCACGTGTTTCCTGGCTCCAACAGCAGGAGCACCGCTCCACAGCAGCCACGTGTTCCCTGGCTGCAACAGCAGGATCACCGCTCCACAGCAGCCACGTGTTCCCTGGTGCCAACAGCAGGAGCACCGCAACACAGCAGCCACGTGTTCCCTGGCTCCCGCACCACAGCAGCCACGTGTTCCTGGCGCCAACAGCAGGAGCATCGCACCACAGCAGCCACGTGTTCCCTGGCTCCAACAGCAGGAGCACCGCAACACAGCAGCCACGTGTTCCCTGGCTCCAACAGCAGGAGCACTGCACCACAGCAGCCACGTGTTGCCTGGCTCCAACATCAAGAGCACCGCACCACAGCAGCCAAGTGTTCCCTGGCTCCAACAGCAGGATCACCGCACCACAGCAGCCACGTGTTCCCTGGCTCCAACAGCAGGAGCACCGCACCACAGTAGCCACGTGTTCTCTGGCTCCAACAGCAGGAGCACCGCAACACAGCAGCAACGTGTTCCCTGGCGCCAACAGCAGGAGCACCGCAACACAGCAGCCACGTGTTCCTTGGCTCAAACAGCAGGAGCACCGCACACAGGCAGCCACGTGTTCCCTGCTCCAACAGCAGGAGCACCGCACCACATCAGCAACGTGTTCTCTGGCTCAACAGCAGGAGCACCGCAACACAGCAGCCACGTGTTCCCTGGCTCCAACAGCAGGAGCACTGCTCCACAGCAGCCACATGTTATCTGGCAACAACAGCAGGAGCACCGCAACACAGCAGCCACGTGTTTCCTGGCTCCAACAGCAGGAGCACCGCTCCACAGCAGCCACGTGTTCCCTGGCTGCAACAGCAGGATCACCGCTCCACAGCAGCCACGTGTTCCCTGGCTCCAACAGCAGGAGCACCGCAACACAGCAGCCACGTTTTTCCTGGCTCCAACAGCAGGGGCACCGCAACACAGCAGCCACGTCTTCCCTGGCTCCCGCACCACAGCAGCCACGTGTTCCCTGGCTCCAACAGCAGGAGCACTGCACCACAGCAGCCACGTGTTGCCTGGCTCCAACATCAAGAGCACCGCACCACAGCAGCCATGTGTTCCCTGGCTCCAACAGCAGGATCACCGCACCACAGCAGCCACGTGTTCCCTGGCTCCAACAGCAGGAGCACCGCACCACAGCAGCCACGTGTTCTCTGGCTCCAACAGCAGGAGCACCGCAACACAGCAGCAACGTGTTCCCTGGCGCCAACAGCAGGAGCACCGCAACACAGCAGCCACGTGTTCCTTGGCTCAAACAGCAGGAGCACCGCACACAGGCAGCCACGTGTTCCCTGCTCCAACAGCAGGAGCACCGCACCACATCAGCAACGTGTTCTCTGGCTCAACAGCAGGAGCACCGCAACACAGCAGCCACGTGTTCCCTGGCTCCAACAGCAGGAGCACTGCTCCACAGCAGCCACATGTTATCTGGCAACAACAGCAGGAGCACCGCAACACAGCAGCCACGTGTTTCCTGGCTCCAACAGCAGGAGCACCGCTCCACAGCAGCCACGTGTTCACTGGCTGCAACAGCAGGATCACCGCTCCACAGCAGCCACGTGTTCCCCTGGCTCCAACAGCAGGAGCACCGCAACACAGCAGCCACGTTTTTCCTGGCTCCAACAGCAGGGGCACCGCAACACAGCAGCCACGTGTTCCCTGGCTCCCGCACCACAGCAGCCACGTGTTCCCTGGCTCCAACAGCAGGAGCACCGCACCACAGCAGCCACGTGTTCTCTGGCTCCAACAGCAGGAGCACCGCAACACAGCAGCAACGTGTTCCCTGGCGCCAACAGCAGGAGCACCGCAACACAGCAGCCACGTGTTCCCTGGCTCAAACAGCAGGAGCACCGCACACAGGCAGCCACGTGTTCCCTGCTCCAACAGCAGGAGCACCACACCACATCAGCAACGTGTTCTCTGGCTCAACAGCAGGAGCACCGCAACACAGCAGCCACGTGTTCCCTGGCTCCAACAGCAGGAGCACTGCTCCACAGCAGCCACATGTTATCTGGCAACAACAGCGGGAGCACCGCAACACAGCAGCCACGTGTTTCCTGGCTCCAACAGCAGGAGCACCGCTCCACAGCAGCCACGTGTTCCCTGGCTGCAACAGCAGGATCACCGCTCCACAGCAGCCACGTGTTCCCTGGCTCCAACAGCAGGAGCACCGCAACACAGCAGCCACGTTTTTCCTGGCTCCAACAGCAGGGGCACCGCAACACAGCAGCCACGTGTTCCCTGGCTCCAACAGCAGGAGAACCGCACCACAGCAGCCACGTGTTCCCATGCTCCAACAGCAGGAGCAACGCAACACAGCAGCCACGTGTTCCCTGGCTTCAACAGCAGGAGCACCGCACCACAGCAGCCACGTGTTTCCTGGCGCCAACAGCAGGAGCACCGCAACACAGCAGCCACGTGTTCCCTGGCTCCCGCACCACAGCAGCCACGTGTTCCTGGCGCCAACAGCAGGAGCATCGCACCACAGCAGCCACGTGTTCCCTGGCTCCAACAGCAGGAGCACCGCAACACAGCAGCCACGTGTTCCCTGGCTTCAACAGCAGGAGCACCGCACCACAGCAGCCACGTGTTCCCTGGCGCCAACAGCAGGAGCACCGCAACACAGCAGACACGTGTTCCCTGGCTCCCGCACCACAGCAGCCACGTGTTCTTGGCGCCAACAGCAGGAGCACCGCACCACAGCAGCCACGTGTTCCCTGGCGCCAACAGCAGAAGCACCGCCCTACAGCAGTCACATGTTCCCTGGCTCCAACAGCAGGAGCACCGCAACACAGCAGCCACGTGTTCCCTGGCTCCCGCACCACAGCAGCCACGTGTTCCTGGCGCCAACAGCAGGAGCATCGCACCACAGCAGCCACGTGTTCCCTGGCTCCAACAGCAGGAGAACCGCACCACAGCAGCCACGTGTTCCCAGGCTCCAACAGCAGGTGCACCGCAACACAGCAGCCACGTGTTCCCTGGCTTCAACAGCAGGAGCACCGCACTACAGCAGCCACGTGTTCCCTGGCGCCAACAGCAGGAGCACCGCCCTACAGCAGCCACGTGTTCCCTGGCGCCAACAGCAGGAGCACCGCAACACAGCAGCCACGTGTTCCCTGGCGCCAACAGCAGGAGCACCGCAACACAGCAGCCACGTGTTCCCTGGCTCCCGCACCACAGCAGCCACGTGTTCCTGGCGCCAACAGCAGGACCACCGCATCACAGCAGCCACATGTTCCCTGGCGCCAACAGCAGGAGCACCGCCCTACAGCAGCCACGTGTTCCCTGGCGCCAACAGCTAGATCACCGCACCACAGCAGCCACGTGTTTCCTGGCTCCAACAGCAAGAGCACCGCACCACAGCAGCCACGTGTTCCCTGGCTCCAACAGCAGGAGCACCGCACCACAGCAGCCACGTGTTCCCTGGCTCCAACAGCAGGAGCACCGCACCACAGCAGCCACGTGTTCCCTGGCTCCAACAGCAGGAGCACCGCACCACAGCAGCCACGTGTTCCCTGGCTTCAACAGCAGGAGCACCGCACTACAGCAGCCACGTGTTCCCTGGCGCCAACAGCAGGAGTACCGCCCTACAGCAGCTACGTGTTCCCTGACGCCAACAGCAGGAGCACCGCCCTACAGCAGCCACGTGTTCCCTGGCGCCAACAGCAGGATCACCGCAACACAGCAGCCACGTGTTCCCTGGCTCCAACAGCAGGAGCACCGCACCACAGCAGCCACGTGTTCCCTGGCTCCAACAGCAAAAGCACCGCACCACAGCAGCCACGTGTTCCCTGGCTCCAACAGCAGGAGCACCGCCCCACAGCAGCCACGTGTTCCGTGGCTCCAACAGCAGGAGCACCGCACCACAGCAGCCACGTGTTCCCTCGCTCCAACAGCAGGGGCACCGCACCACAGCAGCCACGTGTTCCCTGGCTCCAAAAGCAGGAGCATCGCACCACAGCAGCCACGTGTTCCCGGGCTCCAACAGCAGGAGCACCGCACCACAGCAGCCACGTGTTCCCTGGTTCCAACAGCAGGAGCACCGCAACACAGCAGCCACGTGTTCCCTGGCTCCAACAGCAAAAGCACCCCACCACAGCAGCCACGTGTTCCCTGGCTTCAACAGCAGGAGCACCGCACCACAGCAGCCACGTGTTCCCTGGCGCCAACAGCAGAAGCACCGCCCTACAGCAGTCACATGTTCCCTGGCTCCAACAGCAGGAGCACTGCACCACAGCAGCCACGTGTTGCCTGGCTCCAACATCAAGAGCACCGCACCACAGCAGCCACGTGTGCCCTGGCTCCAACAGCAGGATCACCGCACCACAGCAGCCACGTGTTCCCTGGCTCCAACAGCAGGAGCACCGCACCACAGCAGCCACGTGTTCTCTGGCTCCAACAGCAGGAGCACCGCAACACAGCAGCAACGTGTTCCCTGGCGCCAACAGCAGGAGCACCGCAACACAGCAGCCACGTGTTCCCTGGCTCAAACAGCAGGAGCACCGCACACAGGCAGCCAAGTGTTCCCTGCTCCAACAGCAGGAGCACCACACCACATCAGCAACGTGTTCTCTGGCTCAACAGCAGGAGCACCGCAACACAGCAGCCACGTGTTCCCTGGCTCCAACAGCAGGAGCACTGCTCCACAGCAGCCACATGTTATCTGGCAACAACAGCGGGAGCACCGCAACACAGCAGCCACGTGTTTCCTGGCTCCAACAGCAGGAGCACCGCTCCACAGCAGCCACGTGTTCCCTGGCTGCAACAGCAGGATCACCGCTCCACAGCAGCCACGTGTTCCCTGGCTCCAACAGCAGGAGCACCGCAACACAGCAGCCACGTTTTTCCTGGCTCCAACAGCAGGGGCACCGCAACACAGCAGCCACGTCTTCCCTGGCTCCCGCACCACAGCAGCCACGTGTTCCCTGGCTCCAACAGCAGGAGCACTGCACCACAGCAGCCACGTGTTGCCTGGCTCCAACATCAAGAGCACCGCACCACAGCAGCCATGTGTTCCCTGGCTCCAACAGCAGGATCACCGCACCACAGCAGCCACGTGTTCCCTGGCTCCAACAGCAGGAGCACCGCACCACAGCAGCCACGTGTTCTCTGGCTCCAACAGCAGGAGCACCGCAACACAGCAGCAACGTGTTCCCTGGCGCCAACAGCAGGAGCACCGCAACACAGCAGCCACGTGTTCCTTGGCTCAAACAGCAGGAGCACCGCACACAGGCAGCCACGTGTTCCCTGCTCCAACAGCAGGAGCACCGCACCACATCAGCAACGTGTTCTCTGGCTCAACAGCAGGAGCACCGCAACACAGCAGCCACGTGTTCCCTGGCTCCAACAGCAGGAGCACTGCTCCACAGCAGCCACATGTTATCTGGCAACAACAGCAGGAGCACCGCAACACAGCAGCCACGTGTTTCCTGGCTCCAACAGCAGGAGCACCGCTCCACAGCAGCCACGTGTTCACTGGCTGCAACAGCAGGATCACCGCTCCACAGCAGCCACGTGTTCCCCTGGCTCCAACAGCAGGAGCACCGCAACACAGCAGCCACGTTTTTCCTGGCTCCAACAGCAGGGGCACCGCAACACAGCAGCCACGTGTTCCCTGGCTCCCGCACCACAGCAGCCACGTGTTCCCTGGCTCCAACAGCAGGAGCACCGCACCACAGCAGCCACGTGTTCTCTGGCTCCAACAGCAGGAGCACCGCAACACAGCAGCAACGTGTTCCCTGGCGCCAACAGCAGGAGCACCGCAACACAGCAGCCACGTGTTCCCTGGCTCAAACAGCAGGAGCACCGCACACAGGCAGCCACGTGTTCCCTGCTCCAACAGCAGGAGCACCACACCACATCAGCAACGTGTTCTCTGGCTCAACAGCAGGAGCACCGCAACACAGCAGCCACGTGTTCCCTGGCTCCAACAGCAGGAGCACTGCTCCACAGCAGCCACATGTTATCTGGCAACAACAGCGGGAGCACCGCAACACAGCAGCCACGTGTTTCCTGGCTCCAACAGCAGGAGCACCGCTCCACAGCAGCCACGTGTTCCCTGGCTGCAACAGCAGGATCACCGCTCCACAGCAGCCACGTGTTCCCTGGCTCCAACAGCAGGAGCACCGCAACACAGCAGCCACGTTTTTCCTGGCTCCAACAGCAGGGGCACCGCAACACAGCAGCCACGTGTTCCCTGGCTCCAACAGCAGGAGAACCGCACCACAGCAGCCACGTGTTCCCATGCTCCAACAGCAGGAGCAACGCAACACAGCAGCCACGTGTTCCCTGGCTTCAACAGCAGGAGCACCGCACCACAGCAGCCACGTGTTTCCTGGCGCCAACAGCAGGAGCACCGCAACACAGCAGCCACGTGTTCCCTGGCTCCCGCACCACAGCAGCCACGTGTTCCTGGCGCCAACAGCAGGAGCATCGCACCACAGCAGCCACGTGTTCCCTGGCTCCAACAGCAGGAGCACCGCAACACAGCAGCCACGTGTTCCCTGGCTTCAACAGCAGGAGCACCGCACCACAGCAGCCACGTGTTCCCTGGCGCCAACAGCAGGAGCACCGCAACACAGCAGACACGTGTTCCCTGGCTCCCGCACCACAGCAGCCACGTGTTCTTGGCGCCAACAGCAGGAGCACCGCACCACAGCAGCCACGTGTTCCCTGGCGCCAACAGCAGAAGCACCGCCCTACAGCAGTCACATGTTCCCTGGCTCCAACAGCAGGAGCACCGCAACACAGCAGCCACGTGTTCCCTGGCTCCCGCACCACAGCAGCCACGTGTTCCTGGCGCCAACAGCAGGAGCATCGCACCACAGCAGCCACGTGTTCCCTGGCTCCAACAGCAGGAGAACCGCACCACAGCAGCCACGTGTTCCCAGGCTCCAACAGCAGGTGCACCGCAACACAGCAGCCACGTGTTCCCTGGCTTCAACAGCAGGAGCACCGCACTACAGCAGCCACGTGTTCCCTGGCGCCAACAGCAGGAGCACCGCCCTACAGCAGCCACGTGTTCCCTGGCGCCAACAGCAGGAGCACCGCAACACAGCAGCCACGTGTTCCCTGGCGCCAACAGCAGGAGCACCGCAACACAGCAGCCACGTGTTCCCTGGCTCCCGCACCACAGCAGCCACGTGTTCCTGGCGCCAACAGCAGGACCACCGCATCACAGCAGCCACATGTTCCCTGGCGCCAACAGCAGGAGCACCGCCCTACAGCAGCCACGTGTTCCCTGTCGCCAACAGCTAGATCACCGCACCACAGCAGCCACGTGTTTCCTGGCTCCAACAGCAAGAGCACCGCACCACAGCAGCCACGTGTTCCCTGGCTCCAACAGCAGGAGCACCGCACCACAGCAGCCACGTGTTCCCTGGCTCCAACAGCAGGAGCACCGCACCACAGCAGCCACGTGTTCCCTGGCTCCAACAGCAGGAGCACCGCACCACAGCAGCCACGTGTTCCCTGGCTTCAACAGCAGGAGCACCGCACTACAGCAGCCACGTGTTCCCTGGCGCCAACAGCAGGAGTACCGCCCTACAGCAGCTACGTGTTCCCTGACGCCAACAGCAGGAGCACCGCCCTACAGCAGCCACGTGTTCCCTGGCGCCAACAGCAGGATCACCGCAACACAGCAGCCACGTGTTCCCTGGCTCCAACAGCAGGAGCACCGCACCACAGCAGCCACGTGTTCCCTGGCTCCAACAGCAAAAGCACCGCACCACAGCAGCCACGTGTTCCCTGGCTCCAACAGCAGGAGCACCGCCCCACAGCAGCCACGTGTTCCGTGGCTCCAACAGCAGGAGCACCGCACCACAGCAGCCACGTGTTCCCTCGCTCCAACAGCAGGGGCACCGCACCACAGCAGCCACGTGTTCCCTGGCTCCAAAAGCAGGAGCATCGCACCACAGCAGCCACGTGTTCCCGGGCTCCAACAGCAGGAGCACCGCACCACAGCAGCCACGTGTTCCCTGGTTCCAACAGCAGGAGCACCGCAACACAGCAGCCACGTGTTCCCTGGCTCCAACAGCAAAAGCACCCCACCACAGCAGCCACGTGTTCCCTGGCTTCAACAGCAGGAGCACCGCACCACAGCAGCCACGTGTTCCCTGGCGCCAACAGCAGAAGCACCGCCCTACAGCAGTCACATGTTCCCTGGCTCCAACAGCAGGAGCACTGCACCACAGCAGCCACGTGTTGCCTGGCTCCAACATCAAGAGCACCGCACCACAGCAGCCACGTGTGCCCTGGCTCCAACAGCAGGATCACCGCACCACAGCAGCCACGTGTTCCCTGGCTCCAACAGCAGGAGCACCGCACCACAGCAGCCACGTGTTCTCTGGCTCCAACAGCAGGAGCACCGCAACACAGCAGCAACGTGTTCCCTGGCGCCAACAGCAGGAGCACCGCAACACAGCAGCCACGTGTTCCCTGGCTCAAACAGCAGGAGCACCGCACACAGGCAGCCAAGTGTTCCCTGCTCCAACAGCAGGAGCACCACACCACATCAGCAACGTGTTCTCTGGCTCAACAGCAGGAGCACCGCAACACAGCAGCCACGTGTTCCCTGGCTCCAACAGCAGGAGCACTGCTCCACAGCAGCCACATGTTATCTGGCAACAACAGCGGGAGCACCGCAACACAGCAGCCACGTGTTTCCTGGCTCCAACAGCAGGAGCACCGCTCCACAGCAGCCACGTGTTCCCTGGCTGCAACAGCAGGATCACCGCTCCACAGCAGCCACGTGTTCCCTGGCTCCAACAGCAGGAGCACCGCAACACAGCAGCCACGTTTTTCCTGGCTCCAACAGCAGGGGCACCGCAACACAGCAGCCACGTGTTCCCTGGCTCCAACAGCAGGAGAACCGCACCACAGCAGCCACGTGTTCCCAGGCTCCAACAGCAGGAGCAACGCAACACAGCAGCCACGTGTTCCCTGGCTTCAACAGCAGGAGCACCGCACCACAGCAGCCACGTGTTTCCTGGCGCCAACAGCAGGAGCACCGCAACACAGCAGCCACGTGTTCCCTGGCTCCCGCACCACAGCAGCCACGTGTTCCTGGCGCCAACAGCAGGAGCATCGCACCACAGCAGCCACGTGTTCCCTGGCTCCAACAGCAGGAGCACCGCAACACAGCAGCCACGTGTTCCCTGGCTTCAACAGCAGGAGCACCGCACCACAGCAGCCACGTGTTCCCTGGCGCCAACAGCAGGAGCACCGCAACACAGCAGACACGTGTTCCCTGGCTCCCGCACCACAGCAGCCACGTGTTCTTGGCGCCAACAGCAGGAGCACCGCACCACAGCAGCCACGTGTTCCCTGGCGCCAACAGCAGAAGCACCGCCCTACAGCAGTCACATGTTCCCTGGCTCCAACAGCAGGAGCACCGCAACACAGCAGCCACGTGTTCCCTGGCTCCCGCACCACAGCAGCCACGTGTTCCTGGCGCCAGCAGCAGGAGCATCGCACCACAGCAGCCACGTGTTCCCTGGCTCCAACAGCAGGAGAACCGCACCACAGCAGCCACGTGTTCCCAGGCTCCAACAGCAGGAGCACCGCAACACAGCAGCCACGTGTTCCCTGGCTTCAACAGCAGGAGCACCGCACTACAGCAGCCACGTGTTCCCTGGCGCCAACAGCAGGAGCACCGCCCTACAGCAGCCACGTGTTCCCTGGCGCCAACAGCAGGAGCACCGCAACACAACAGCCACGTGTTCCCTGGCGCCAACAGCAGGAGCACCGCAACACAGCAGCCACGTGTTCCCTGGCTCCCGCACCACAGCAGCCACGTGTTCCTGGCGCCAACAGCAGGACCACCGCATCACAGCAGCCACATGTTCCCTGGCGCCAACAGCAGGAGCACCGCCCTACAGCAGCCACGAGTTCCCTGGCGCCAACAGCTAGATCACCGCACCACAGCAGCCACGTGTTTCCTGGCTCCAACAGCAAGAGCACCGCACCACAGCAGCCACGTGTTCCCTGGCTCCAACAGCAGGAGCACCGCACCACAGCAGCCACGTGTTCCCTGGCTCCAACAGCAGGAGCACCGCACCACAGCAGCCACGTGTTCCCTGGCTCCAACAGCAGGAGCACCGCACCACAGCAGCCACGTGTTCCCTGGCTTCAACAGCAGGAGCACCGCACTACAGCAGCCACGTGTTCCCTGGCGCCAACAGCAGGAGCACCGCCCTACAGCAGCCACGTGTTCCCTGGCGCCAACAGCAGGATCACCGCAACACAGCACCCACGTGTTCCCTGGCGCCAACAGCAGGATCACCGCAGCACAGCAGCCACGTGTTCCCTGGCTCCAACAGCAGGAACACCGCACCACAGCAGCCACGTGTTCCCTGGCTCCAACAGCAAAAGCACCCCACCACAGCAGCCACGTGTTCCCTGGCTGCAACAGCAGGATCACCACTCCACAGCAGCCACGTCTTCCCTGGCTCCAACAGCAGGAGCACCGCAACACAGCAACCACGTGTTCCCTGGCTCCAACAGCAGGAGCACCGCAACACAGCAGCCACGTGTTCCCTGGCTCCAACAGCAGGAGAACCGCACCACAGCAGCCACGTGTTACCAGGCTCCAACAGCAGGAGCACCGCAACACAGCAGCCACGTGTTTCCTGGCTCCAACAGCAGGAGCACCGCTCCACAGCAGCCACGTGTTCCCTGGCTGCAACAGCAGGATCACCGCTCCACAGCAGCCACGTGTTTCCTGGCTCCAACAGCAGGAGCACCGCTCCACAGCAGCCACGTGTTCCCTGGCTGCAACATCAGGATCACCGCTCCACAGCAGCCACGTGTTCCCTGGCGCCAACAGCAGGAGCACCGCAACACAGCAGCCACGTGTTCCCTGGCTCCCGCACCACAGCAGCCACGTGTTCCTGGCGCCAACAGCAGGAGCATCGCACCACAGCAGCCACGTGTTCCCTGGCTCCAACAGCAGGAGCACCGCAACACAGCAGCCACGTGTTCCCTGGCTTCAACAGCAGGAGCACGGCACCACAGCAGCCACGTGTTCCTGGCGCCAACAGCAGGAGCATCGCACCACAGCAGCCACGTGTTCCCTGGCTCCAACAGCAGGAGCACCGCAACACAGCAGCCACGTGTTCCCTGGCTTCAACAGCAGGAGCACGGCACCACAGCAGCCACGTGTTCCCTGGCGCCAACAGCAGGAGCACCGCAACACAGCAGCCACGTGTTCCCTGGCTCCCGCACCACAGCAGCCACGTGTTCTTGGCGCCAACAGCAGGAGCACCGCACCACAGCAGCCACGTGTTCCCTGGCGCCAACAGCAGGAGTACCGCCCTACAGCAGCTACGTGTTCCCTGACGCCAACAGCAGGAGCACCGCCCTACAGCAGCCACGTGTTCCCTGGCGCCAACAGCAGGATCACCGCAACACAGCAGCCACGTGTTGCCTGGCTCCAACATCAAGAGCACCGCACCACAGCAGCCAAGTGTTCCCTGGCTCCAACAGCAGGATCACCGCACCACAGCAGCCACGTGTTCCCTGGCTCCAACAGCAGGAGCACCGCACCACAGTAGCCACGTGTTCTCTGGCTCCAACAGCAGGAGCACCGCAACACAGCAGCAACGTGTTCCCTGGCGCCAACAGCAGGAGCACCGCAACACAGCAGCCACGTGTTCCTTGGCTCAAACAGCAGGAGCACCGCACACAGGCAGCCACGTGTTCCCTGCTCCAACAGCAGGAGCACCGCACCACATCAGCAACGTGTTCTCTGGCTCAACAGCAGGAGCACCGCAACACAGCAGCCACGTGTTCCCTGGCTCCAACAGCAGGAGCACTGCTCCACAGCAGCCACATGTTATCTGGCAACAACAGCAGGAGCACCGCAACACAGCAGCCACGTGTTTCCTGGCTCCAACAGCAGGAGCACCGCTCCACAGCAGCCACGTGTTCCCTGGCTGCAACAGCAGGATCACCGCTCCACAGCAGCCACGTGTTCCCTGGCTCCAACAGCAGGAGCACCGCAACACAGCAGCCACGTTTTTCCTGGCTCCAACAGCAGGGGCACCGCAACACAGCAGCCACGTCTTCCCTGGCTCCCGCACCACAGCAGCCACGTGTTCCCTGGCTCCAACAGCAGGAGCACTGCACCACAGCAGCCACGTGTTGCCTGGCTCCAACATCAAGAGCACCGCACCACAGCAGCCATGTGTTCCCTGGCTCCAACAGCAGGATCACCGCACCACAGCAGCCACGTGTTCCCTGGCTCCAACAGCAGGAGCACCGCACCACAGCAGCCACGTGTTCTCTGGCTCCAACAGCAGGAGCACCGCAACACAGCAGCAACGTGTTCCCTGGCGCCAACAGCAGGAGCACCGCAACACAGCAGCCACGTGTTCCTTGGCTCAAACAGCAGGAGCACCGCACACAGGCAGCCACGTGTTCCCTGCTCCAACAGCAGGAGCACCGCACCACATCAGCAACGTGTTCTCTGGCTCAACAGCAGGAGCACCGCAACACAGCAGCCACGTGTTCCCTGGCTCCAACAGCAGGAGCACTGCTCCACAGCAGCCACATGTTATCTGGCAACAACAGCAGGAGCACCGCAACACAGCAGCCACGTGTTTCCTGGCTCCAACAGCAGGAGCACCGCTCCACAGCAGCCACGTGTTCACTGGCTGCAACAGCAGGATCACCGCTCCACAGCAGCCACGTGTTCCCCTGGCTCCAACAGCAGGAGCACCGCAACACAGCAGCCACGTTTTTCCTGGCTCCAACAGCAGGGGCACCGCAACACAGCAGCCACGTGTTCCCTGGCTCCCGCACCACAGCAGCCACGTGTTCCCTGGCTCCAACAGCAGGAGCACCGCACCACAGCAGCCACGTGTTCTCTGGCTCCAACAGCAGGAGCACCGCAACACAGCAGCAACGTGTTCCCTGGCGCCAACAGCAGGAGCACCGCAACACAGCAGCCACGTGTTCCCTGGCTCAAACAGCAGGAGCACCGCACACAGGCAGCCACGTGTTCCCTGCTCCAACAGCAGGAGCACCACACCACATCAGCAACGTGTTCTCTGGCTCAACAGCAGGAGCACCGCAACACAGCAGCCACGTGTTCCCTGGCTCCAACAGCAGGAGCACTGCTCCACAGCAGCCACATGTTATCTGGCAACAACAGCGGGAGCACCGCAACACAGCAGCCACGTGTTTCCTGGCTCCAACAGCAGGAGCACCGCTCCACAGCAGCCACGTGTTCCCTGGCTGCAACAGCAGGATCACCGCTCCACAGCAGCCACGTGTTCCCTGGCTCCAACAGCAGGAGCACCGCAACACAGCAGCCACGTTTTTCCTGGCTCCAACAGCAGGGGCACCGCAACACAGCAGCCACGTGTTCCCTGGCTCCAACAGCAGGAGAACCGCACCACAGCAGCCACGTGTTCCCATGCTCCAACAGCAGGAGCAACGCAACACAGCAGCCCACGTGTTCCCTGGCTTCAACAGCAGGAGCACCGCACCACAGCAGCCACGTGTTTCCTGGCGCCAACAGCAGGAGCACCGCAACACAGCAGCCACGTGTTCCCTGGCTCCCGCACCACAGCAGCCACGTGTTCCTGGCGCCAACAGCAGGAGCATCGCACCACAGCAGCCACGTGTTCCCTGGCTCCAACAGCAGGAGCACCGCAACACAGCAGCCACGTGTTCCCTGGCTTCAACAGCAGGAGCACCGCACCACAGCAGCCACGTGTTCCCTGGCGCCAACAGCAGGAGCACCGCAACACAGCAGACACGTGTTCCCTGGCTCCCGCACCACAGCAGCCACGTGTTCTTGGCGCCAACAGCAGGAGCACCGCACCACAGCAGCCACGTGTTCCCTGGCGCCAACAGCAGAAGCACCGCCCTACAGCAGTCACATGTTCCCTGGCTCCAACAGCAGGAGCACCGCAACACAGCAGCCACGTGTTCCCTGGCTCCCGCACCACAGCAGCCACGTGTTCCTGGCGCCAACAGCAGGAGCATCGCACCACAGCAGCCACGTGTTCCCTGGCTCCAACAGCAGGAGAACCGCACCACAGCAGCCACGTGTTCCCAGGCTCCAACAGCAGGTGCACCGCAACACAGCAGCCACGTGTTCCCTGGCTTCAACAGCAGGAGCACCGCACTACAGCAGCCACGTGTTCCCTGGCGCCAACAGCAGGAGCACCGCCCTACAGCAGCCACGTGTTCCCTGGCGCCAACAGCAGGAGCACCGCAACACCAGCAGCCACGTGTTCCCTGGCGCCAACAGCAGGAGCACCGCAACACAGCAGCCACGTGTTCCCTGGCTCCCGCACCACAGCAGCCACGTGTTCCTGGCGCCAACAGCAGGACCACCGCATCACAGCAGCCACATGTTCCCTGGCGCCAACAGCAGGAGCACCGCCCTACAGCAGCCACGTGTTCCCTGGCGCCAACAGCTAGATCACCGCACCACAGCAGCCACGTGTTTCCTGGCTCCAACAGCAAGAGCACCG
>JAXIVJ010000344.1:185000-265128 GCA_036785665.1 Chirona hameri | reverse complement strand
CCGCACCATACGCAATGCGACGCTTTGTTGAGAAAGCATATCCAGGGCATAAGACTGAAAATTTTCGCGTCGCTCCGCGGCGCAATTTGTTTAAGAGTTCCAGGTCTTGAGCTGAAAAAAAAATATTCCAAGTTGGTATAGTTAATTCCAAATTGGTGTCGCTGGTTCCAAAGTTGATATGGCAGTTTGCTAACTCCAACTCCTAAAAGTTGGTATGGCCCATGCCATACCTGTCATACTGCATTTCCATCCTTGTAACGCGCCTTTTCATCCTTTTTGTTTGGCTCTTTCAACGCTTGGGAAGGAGCCCTTTCGAGGCGTCGCCCCCCCCCCCCCCTCTGGACGAAATCCTGGCTACGTGCCTGCTCACATTTTTGTCAAACAAGCGCGGCGCACGCATTTACACGCCAAAAGAGTACCACAGAGAGCACCTCAACCACACATAATGAACCCTTCTCCACCAGACCGGCACGCTGTTCCGGCCCGCTGTTCCAGCATGTGACATCCCGTCATGGCACGTCCGGTCAGCTGACCGACTTACAGCAAACCCCGGTTACAACACAGCGACTCCTATCGCATATATGCGTCACCAATCAGCCTCAACACCACACGCGCGATGAACGGAGCTGACCCTGCTCATGTCACGTACCGCCGGTCACCGCCGGTCACCGCCGGTCATCGCCGGTCACCGCGACACCGAGCGTGTAACTCCGGTCAACACCAGGTATGTTGACACAGGCCAGGCCGCACCGTTTCCACCGCGAAACACCACGGCCGGTGACGGTCCAAACAGGGCTTTTTGTATCACAGACCGGGCTGTCGCCCTGGGCTGAAGATCGCCCGTGGTGCGGTGATACTATTTTTGTTGCTTAGTCAGCTGGCCGACTGTCTGTCGCGACAGTCTGACTGTCTGTCGCGACAGTCGAGTCGTTTCGGAGCCCGGAGGTGCCGTGCTAATATAGTCGTGATGTAGCGGCCGGAATCGCGACGGCGCCACCACCGCGTTCACAGTATTGGGGTTTGTATGGCAGCGTCGCGACGGGGCCACCACCGCGTGCATAGTATTGGGGTTTGTATGGCAGCGCATCTGTTGCGGTCATGTGACGTCGGTAAACCACACGGGGGAAATACAGGGAATACACGGGACAGGGGGAATACAGGGAATACACGGGACAGGGGGAAATACAGGGAATACACGGGACAGGGGGAAATACAGGGAATACACGGGACAGGGGGAATACAGGGAATACACGGGACAGGGGGAATATAGGGAATACACGGGACAGGGGGAAATACAGGGAATACACGGGACAGGGTAAATACAGGGAATACACGGGACAGGGGGAAATACAGGGAATACACGGGACTTGGGGAAATACAGGGAATACACGGGACAGGGGGAAATACAGGGAATACACGGGACAGGGGGAATATAGGGAATACACGGGACAGGGGGAAATACAGGGAATACACGGGACAGGGTAAATACAGGGAATACACGGGACAGGGGGAAATACAGGGAATACACGGGACAGGGGGAAATACAGGGAATACACGGGACAGGGGGAAATACAGGGGATCCACCACCGCGCTGACCAAAACCCCAGACACCGCCCCGGCGTAAACTAAACAACACCGCCACGGCGCCACTGAGTCATGCGCGGCCGCCGGGGATCCTAATCCATCCCGTGACTGTTACCAAGGCGGGCGACTGACGGCCGGACCGCTGCACACGTCACAGCACGTCTCCCTGTGGCCGGAACACAGCAGGTCACAGCACGTCTCCCTGTGCCGGAACACGTCACAGCACGTCTCCCTGTGGCCGGAACACAGCAGGTCACAGCACGTCTCCCTGTGCCGGAACACGTCACAGCACGTCTCCCTGTGGCCGGAACACAGCAGGTCACAGCACGTCTCCCTGTGGTGGAACACGTCACAGTACGTCTCCCTGTGGCGGAACACAGCAGGTCACAGCACGTCTCCCTGTGCCGGAACACAGCAGGTCACAGCACGTCTCCCTGTGCCGGAACACGTCACAGCACGTCTCCCTGTGGCCGGAACACAGCAGGTCACAGCACGTCTCCCTGTGCCGGAACACGTCACAGCACGTCTCCCTGTGGCCGGAACACAGCAGGTCACAGCACGTCTCCCTGTGCCGGAACACGTCACAGCACGTCTCCCTGTGGCCGGAACACAGCAGGTCACAGCACGTCTCCCTGTGCCGGAACACGTCACAGCACGTCTCCCTGTGGCCGGAACACAGCAGGTCACAGCACGTCTCCCTGTGCCGGAACACGTCACAGCACGTCTCCCTGTGGCGGAACACGTCACAGCACGTCTCCCTGTGGCCGGAACACAGCAGGTCACAGCATGTCTCCCTGTGCCGGAACACGTCACAGCACGTCTCCCTGTGGCCGGAACACAGCAGGTCACAGCACGTCTCCCTATGCCGGAACACGTCACAGCACGTCTCCCTGGCCACAGGCCGGAACAGGTCACAGCACGTCTCCCTGTGGCGGAACACGTCACAGCACGTCTCCCTGTGGCGGAACAGATCACAGCACGTCTCCCTGTGGCGGAACAGCTCACAGCACGTCTCCCTGTGGCGGAACACGTCACAGCACGTCTCCCTGGCCACAAGCCGGAAGAGGTCACAGCACGTCTCCCTGTGGCGGAACACGTCACAGTACGTCTCCCTGTGGCCGAAACACGTCACAGCACGTCTCCCTGTGGCCGGAACACAGCAGGTCACAGCACGTCTCCCTGTGCCGGAACAGGTCACAGTACGTCTCCCTGTGGCGGAACACGTCACAGTACGTCTCCCTGTGGCCGAAACACGTCACAGCACGTCTCCCTGTGGCCGGAACACAGCAGGTCACAGCACGTCTCCCTGTGCCGGAACAGGTCACAGTACGTCTCCCTGTGGCGGAACACGTCACAGTACGTCTCCCTGTGGCCGGAACACGTCACAGTACGTCTCCCTGTGGCCGAAACACGTCACAGCACGTCTCCCTGTGGCGTTCAGTGACCGCCACGAACGGCACGCCGCAGGTCGGAACCCGTCCTCTGCACCGCACTATGCCCGGCTCCGTCGTACTGTACGGCCCTGGGTTCAGCGGCGTGCCCATGTTCACGGCGCCGTGGGGGACGGCTACAGGTCATAACGCGTCCTCTGCACCGCACTATGCCCGGCTCCGTCGTACTGTACGGCCCTGAGTTCAGCGGCGTGCCCATGTTCACGGCGCCGTGGGGGACGGCTACAGGTCGGAACCCGTCCTCTGCACCGCACGATGCCCGGCTCCGTCGTACTGTACGGCCCTGGGTTCAGCGGCGTGCCCATGTTCACGGCGCCGTGGGGGACGGCTACAGGTCATAACGCGTCCTCTGCACCGCACTATGCCCGGCTCCGTCGTACTGTACGGCCCTGGGTTCAGCGGCGTGCCCATGTTCACGGCGCCGTGGGGGACGGCTACAGGTCGGAACCCGTCCTCTGCACCGCACGATGCCCGGCTCCGTCGTACTGTACGGCCCTGGGTTCAGCGGCGTGCCCATGTTCACGGCGCCGTGGGGGACGGCCCTGGGTTCAGCGGCGTGCCCATGTTCACGGCGCCGTGGGGGACGGCCCTGGGTTCAGCGGCGTGCCCATGTTCACGGCGCCGTGGGGTACGGCCCTGGGTTCAGCGGCGTGCCCATGTTCACGGCGCCGTGGGGGACGGCCCTGGGTTCAGCGGCGTGCCCATGTTCACGGCGCCGTGGGGTACGGCCCTGGGTTCAGCGGCGTGCCCATGTTCACGGCGCCGTGGGGGACGGCCCTGGGTTCAGCGGCGTGCCCATGTTCACGGCGCCGTGGGGTACGGCCCTGGGTTCAGCGGCGTGCCCATGTTCACGGCGCCGTGGGGGACGGCCCTGGGTTCAGCGGCGTGCCCATGTTCACGGCGCCGTGGGGTACGGCCCTGGGTTCAGCGGCGTGCCCATGTTCACGGCGCCGTGGGGTACGGCCCTGGGTTCAGCGGCGTGCCCATGTTCACGGCGCCGTGGGGTACGGCCCTGGGTTCAGCGGCGTGCCCATGTTCACGGCGCCGTGGGGGACGGCCCTGGGTTCAGCGGCGTGCCCATGTTCACGGCGCCGTGGGGGACGGCTACAGGTCGGAACCCGTCCTCTGCACCGCACGATGCCCGGCTCCGTCGTACTGTGCGGCCCTGGGTTCAGCGGCGTGCCCATGTTCACGGCGCCGTGGGGTACGGCTACAGGTCGGAACCCGTCCTCTGCACCGCACGATGCCCGGCTCCGTCGTACTGTACGGCCCTGGGTTCAGCGGCGTGCCCATGTTCACGGCGCCGTGGGGGACGGCTACAGGTCATAACGTGTCGCCGTCACTGAACTAGGCGCCTATCTCCGCCCGCCCTGACTGGGGCAGACCGCCGCGCCTGCCGCCACGCACCCCTCAGTGCGTCACCGGCGCTGGCGCTCCCCCCGATGGGTCACCAGCGTCCGGTTCCGGCCCCATGCCGACACAGTGCAGATTTCAGACAAGCCCTACTAGGCGCAGAACACCTGCAGGCGCAGCTGGTTCGACAGAAATCGGCGCGCAGACGGCGGACTGCACGGCGTCAGCGGTCTTTTAGCTGCCATGCCGAGCCAAACGGTGGCCGAACGCGTCTCAGATTGACAAACTGACGCCTCGTGTGAGTCCGAATAGTGCCAGATAACGAGTACAAGTCACATTGCGAAAGCCACGTGATTATGCTAAAACGTTCTCGCATTTCGCCGCCAAATCAGACGAAGCCGGAGCATATCTTTCCACTCTCATCTCACCTCACGCACAACGTTCCACTCTCAGCTCGTGTGACGTCAGAGTTATCACTCGTGTGACGGCAGAGTTATCACCTCGTGTGACGTCAGAGTTATCACCTCGTGTGACGTCAAACTCAGAGTTCTCACCTCGTGTGACGTCAGAGTTATCACCTCGTGTGACGTCAGAGCTCTCACCTCGTGTGATGTCAGTTATCACATCGTGTGACGTCAGAGCTCTCACCTCGTGTGACGTCAGAGCTCTCACCTCGTGTGACGTCAGAGTTCTCACCTCGTGTGACGTCAGGCTGGCCAGCATTTCGGGGATGAGTGTGAGGGGCGGCGGCAGCAGGCGACCCAGCGCCATCACGTGCAGGAGACGCTCCGTCACCTCCAGCTGGCCGGCACAGTTACTCGCCAGGGTCTCCTGCAAAGGAGCACCAGCGCTGCGGTCAGTAGTCCGTTCTCCTTGGTACACGATACTGACACATAGGAGCGTGATAAGACTCCAAAAACAGTTGCATGTGCAGCTGAATGCAGTCCGGCGAGCTGTGTTCCTCGTAAGACAAAGGCTAAACGAGAACTGTCAGTTTTCATATCTGTCTGTCAGAGGCAGGAACGGTAGTAAATGTTTGATGAATCGCAGACACTTCAAAGAACTGCTCACTCGTATAATGACCACGCCCCACTGATGCTTCTCATCGCAAAGCAACAAGTCTGAAACCTGATCAGAACATGCATTCGACAAGCCATAACACAGTCATAAAATCCCCAGCTATGCATGGTGGCAACACATGAGGACAAAGCACAATGCAGAGTGCAGCTGCACAGGCATTTTGCAGCTGTTGCGATAGCACGATGAACCCGTGACGCATCCATCCGTCGTCGACATAGCATGCACAGGTGTGGCGCAAGGCGGAGTGGTGGGTGTGATAGCAGAGATCTGCTTTTGCACCGATGTGCATGTCGTGTCGCGCAGCACATATCCAAACCTCAGCGCCGAGTTTTACGTCCCTCGCATAGGGTGCCAAGGGCACCAAGCATTCCGTGACGTATTGCCGTAATTCCCCACAGCATATCAATGTAACTTGTATTTTGTATGTATGATCATTCATCATTGATAGGTAAACTTGTCATGTATGAGATGGTTGTGTATGCCATAATGATGAAATTAATATGTATAGGGATGATCATATTAACATGTCATTTTTTTTTTGTATATATAAACAATGGCCGAAATAACAGAATCAAACTTTCGTTTTTACAACATCTTCAAGATGTTGTAAAAACGAAAATCTTGTTGAATTCAAATCTTGAAGATGTTGTAAAAACGAAAGCTTGCTTCTGTTATTTCGGCCATTGTTTATATATACAAAATATTGCCATGTTAATATGATCATCCCAATATATATTAACTTTTATTTCAGCGCATTGCGAGCAATTTCACCATGAGAACTCCGCCGTGCTTCCATCCGTAACAATGGGCAAATTTCGGGAAACCGGGACAATTTCTTCACATGCTTGAAAAGTGTAAGCCGCCATATCGCGTACAATAACAACTTATCGAGACAATATATCCGCACACAGCGGCTGTTATACCTCATTACACCTGCGCTACAAACGACATGAGGGCCCGCATCGCTCGCATCAGCGCACTCGATTTGTAATTACACTCCCGCCGAACGTCAATTTAATTTCCCCGATAATTAACTCGACACGGCTTTCGATCACAGGCGCGGCCATCTGGTCCCATTAAATCGCGCACTCCCGAGCAGCCGGCCTGGCGCGCGGCTGTGCAAACACCGCACGAGCTGAGCGCCGGTGTGTACCGATGTTCTTCAGAAGAGTGATGCGCCCGCTGGAGACGAGTGGGATCCCCGGATCTTTCGCTGCCGCTCGGCTGCCGCAGACGCGTAGGCGCCCGCTGATACTGCCTACTGGCGCTGATAAAGCGCGATCAGGGCGGCCAGTTTTCCTCCGACAGTCACGGTCAGACGTGTTGGGACGCGTGCTGGACGGAGGCGGGGTTGTCAGAAGGCGTGATGAAACCCTCAAAGTCAAAATTAAGTAATGAATTAAGTAATCAAATTAAGTAAAGGAATCTTGTCAAAGTCTAGCCTTTAAAAAAACAACCTGCAGTATACCATTATCATCAGAAATCCCTGAAATGTACAGAAACATTTGCCATTTGGCGCAGAGAGGCGCGGAAATGAGCACATGTTCGTCATTGTTTAGATTTATTCTCATGAATTTCAGCAATTCTCGTAAGTACAGGAAAACCATTCGACTTCACTGTCTTCCGTCCTGCTGGTCTAATCTGGGTCTCCTCACTTGAAGACTATCGCTGTTTCTTGATACAGGCACTGGGAGTAGGGCTCTACTAAAAAGTTGTCTGTTAAAAAGGCCAGGCATCAGGATGATTTTAAATGCGCTGCATTTCTTATCTAGTTTCCAGTAATAAGAAAGACAGCTAATATTCTTCTGATGTCATAAGTCAGAATGTAATACGAGTGGGATTGCCCACCTTCCCCACTCGTATGTCTGGTGTCTGTGTGCCGCCGCCACCGCCCTCGGCAACACACAGCAGACCGCACGGCATAGCCAGCGCTGGGTCTGAACGGGGGCGGGGGCGGGGGCGGGGGCGGGGGCGGCACAGGACGCGCCACCGCCCTCGGCAACACGGCGGAGCAAGCGCTGGGTCTGGACGGGGGCGGGGGCGGAGGCGGGGGCGGCACAGGACGCGCCACCACCCTCGGCAACACACAGCCAGCGCTGGGTCTGAACGGGGGCGGGGGCGGGGGCGGGGGCGGGGGCGGGGGCAGGGGCAGGGGCAGGGGCGGGGGCGGGGGCGGGGGCGGGGGCGGGGGCGGGGGCGGCACAGGACGCGCCACCGCCCTCGGCAACACAAAGCAGACTGCACGGCGCCGGTCATGGCCACCGGGCTCAGGCCACGAGGAGATCACACTTCCGTCAGACATGCCGCCGCCGCGCCGCATCACGCCGCCGCCGCGCCACAAACGCCGCTGCCGCACCACGCCACTGGCTAATGAGCCCGACAGATGGCTGGGTACCTGTGTACAGGTGCACGAAAACACTCACCCGAGGCCAGCCGCTGCGATGCAGACGAGAGAGATAAGGAGGTTCTAGTGGCAAAACATATTACATTTGTTGATGTATACCCTATTAATCCACAGTGAAGCGCACATTTCGTTGTTTTTTCGTTCGTCCGTTCATACGATATGTGAGGAAAAATTGGTCACAGGAAGAAGAAAATGTAATTTGGTACAGTTTATACGGATGATCCTATAAATTGTGCTTCACTACTCGCCTATCACACATCACCTTAAACTGGAGTGCCATTCTGAGTGCGGCGTCTATGCGACTTAAGTCTCGGAGCCAAGTAACGGACTGAACTAGTTTAACCAGTACTCCGCGGCTAACTCTCCAAAAATAGCAACATAATCTGACATTCCCGCTGTTTGCACACGACTGCGACAAGGAACAACTCGCAACAAAGAACGGCATGAGGGCATCAGCACTGAACTTTGCACCAAGAACGCACGGGGAGCCAACCTAAGATAACACACACCCCGCGCAGCGACCTTACACCGGCGCAAACCACACAAACCCATGACGTTCGCGCGGCTCAGCGGCGAAAGAGCACTATCATGTCGCCCGCCGCCGTGACGTGTCGTCCCGCCGTGACGTGTCGTACCCGCCGTGACGTGTCGTACCCGCCGTGACGTGTCGTACCCGCCGTGACGTGTCGTACCCGCCGTGACGTGTCGTACCCGCCGTGACGTGTCGTACCCGCCGTGACGTGTCGTACCCGCCGTGACGTGTCGAACCCGCCGTGACGTGTCGTACCCGCCGTGACGTGTCGTACCCGCCGTGACGTGTCGTACCCGCCGTGACGTGTCGTACCCGCCGTGACGTGTCGTACCCGCCGTGACGTGTCGTACCCGCCGTGACGTGTCGTACCCGCCGTGACGTGTCGTACCCACCGTGACGTGTCGTACCCACCGTGACGTGTCGTACCCGCCGTGACGTGTCGTACCCGTCGCCGTGACGTATCGTACCCGTCGCCGTGACGTGTCGTACCCGCCGTGACGTGTCGTACCCACCGTGCCGTGTCGTACCCACCGTGAAGTGTCGTACCCGCCGTGTCGTACCCGCCGTGTCGTACCCGCCGTGACGTGTCGTACCCGCCGTGACGTGTCGTACCCACCGTGACGTGTCGTACCCGCCGTGACGTGTCGTACCCGTCGCCGTGACGTATCGTACCCGTCGCCGTGACGTGTCGTACCCGCCGTGACGTGTCGTACCCACCGTGACGTGTCGTACCCACCGTGACGTGTCGTACCCACCGTGAAGTGTCGTACCCGCCGTGTCGTACCCGCCGTGTCGTACCCGCCGTGACGTGTCGTACCCGCCGTGACGTGTCGTACCCGCCGTGACGTGTCGTACCCGCCGTGACGTGTCGTACCCACCGTGACGTGTCGTACCCACCGTGAAGTGTCGTACCCGCCGTGTCGTACCCGCCGTGACGTGTCGTACCCGCCGTGACGTGTCTTACCCACCGTGACGTGTCGTACCCGCCGTATGTCGTACCCGCCGTGACGTGTCGTACCCGCCGTGTCGTACTCGCCGTGTCGTACTCGCCGTGTCGTACCCGCCGTGTGTCGTACCCGCCGTGACGTGTCGTACCCACCGTGTGTCGTACTCGCCGTGTGTCGTACCCGCCGTGACGTGTCGTACCCGCCGTGTCCGTGGGTCCCACCGACAGGCGTATGAACCAAGTGCGACGTGCAAAACCAGGCTGAGTTAGCAGGTGTGCACATCAAACAGTCGCCAAGCTATCATCAGGAGTTGAGCCATGCCCGTATGATGTAAGGCCTACATTCGCAGCATTATCAGTTCACCTTCACTGAAAGCAAAGCCGCGACAGGGCGACTAAGCGAAGGCGATAGGCGATACACTGAGCTGCACTACTAGCGCATGGCTGAGCAGGACATTTGCATCATCACACGGTGAAATGCCGGCTGCATTGCTGATGTGATCAAGTCGAGCGCGCGCCTCAAAGTCGTGTCTGAGACGGGGACGGGACGTCACACGAGTCGAGCGCGCCTCAAAGTCGTGTCTGAGACGGGGACGGGACGTCACACGAGTCGAGCGCGCCTCAAAGTCGTGTCTGAGACGGGGACGGGACGTCACACGAGTCGAGCGCGCCTCAAAGTCGTGTCTGAGACGGGGACGGGACGGCACACGTCACACGAGTCGAGCGCGCCTCAAAGTCGTGTCTGAGACGGGGACGGGATGTCACACGCCATGCACAGATAAGACCCCGAACAACTTGGAGTTGCTGGGCCTGCCAGCCATGTCGAGGGCAGACAATGGCGACAAGAGCTGCGATATTACACTGCGGACTATCCGGCCAACTTCTGTGACTGCACAGCAGACTAGCCGCAGTTCGGACAAATATGACGCACCACCTCACGAGAAAGGAAGTAAATATCGGTGGGCAGAGACGGACAAAGCGGACGCACTAACGGACCGACAAACGAACCGATAGGCAAACCGCACACTGCTGACGCTCATGGCGTGAAGGGTCCCAGGACTCATCGAGTGTCGTCCCACGACTCATCGAGTGTCGTCCCACGACTCATCGAGTGTCGTCCCATGACTCATCGAGTGTCGTCCCCAGACTCATCGAGTGTCGTCCCCGGACTCATCGAGTGTCGTCCCATGACTCATCGAGTGTCGTCCCCGGACTCATCGAGTGTCGTCCCACGACTCATCGAGTGTCGTCCCCGGACTCATCGAGTGTCGTCCCATGACTCATCGAGTGTCGTCCCCGGACTCATCGAGTGTCGTCCCAGGACTCACGCCGTCCAATGACTCATCGAGTGTCGTCCCATGACTCATCGAGTGTCGTCCCCGGACTCATCGAGTGTCGTCCCAGGACTCATCGAGTGTCGTCCCACGACTCATCGAGTGTCGTCCCCGGACTCATCGAGTGTCGTCCCATGACTCATCGAGTGTCGTCCCCGGACTCATCGAGTGTCGTCCCACGACTCATCGAGTGTCGTCCCCGGACTCATCGAGTGTCGTCCCATGACTCATCGAGTGTCGTCCCCGGACTCATCGAGTGTCGTCCCAGGACTCACGCCGTCCAATGACTCATCGAGTGTCGTCCCATGACTCATCGAGTGTCGTCCCCGGACTCATCGAGTGTCGTCCCAGGACTCACGCCGTCCAATGACTCATCGAGTGTCGTCCCAGGACTCACGCCGTCCAAGGACTCACGCCGTCCAATGACTCATCGAGTGTCGTCCCCAGACTCACGCCATCCAATGACTCATCGAGTGTCGTCCCAGGACTCACGCCGTCCAAGGACTCACGCCGTCCAATGACTCATCGAGTGTCGTCCCCGGACTCACGCCGTCCAATGACTCATCGAGTGTCGTCCCCGGACTCATCGAGTGTCGTCCCCGGACTCACGCCGTCCAATGACTCATCGAGTGTCGTCCCATGACTCGAGTGTCGTCCCCGGACTCACGCCGTCCAATGACTCATCGAGTGTCGTCCCCAGACTCACGCCATCCAATGACTCATCGAGTGTCGTCCCAGGACTCACGCCGTTCAAGGACTCACGCCGTCCAATGACTCATCGAGTGTCGTCCCCGGACTCACGCCGTCCAATGACTCATGCCGTCCCAGGACTCATCGAGTGTCGTCCCCGGACTCACGCCGTCCAATGACTCATCGAGTGTCGTCCCAGGACTCACGCCGTCCAATGACTCATCGAGTGTCGTCCCCGGACTCATCGAGTGTCGTCCCCGGACTCACGCCGTCCAATGACTCATGCCGTCCCAGGACTCATCGAGTGTCGTCCCCAGACTCACGCCGTCCAATGACTCATGCCGTCCCAGGACTCATCGAGTGTCGTCCCAGGACTCACGCCGTCCAATGACTCATCGAGTGTCGTCCCCGGACTCATCGAGTGTCGTCCCCGGACTCACGCCGTCCAATGACTCATCGAGTGTCGTCCCAGGACTCACGCCGTCCAATGACTCATCGAGTGTCGTCCCCGGACTCACGCCGTCCAATGACTCATCGAGTGTCGTCCCAGGACTCACGCCGTCCAATGACTCATCGAGTGTCGTCCCCGGACTCACGCCGTCCAATGACTCATCGAGTGTCGTCCCCGGACTCATCGAGTGTCGTCCCAGGACTCACGCCGTCCAATGACTCATCGAGTGTCGTCCCAGGACTCACGCCGTCTAATGACTCATCGAGTGTCGTCCCCGGACTCACGCCGTCCAATGACTCATCGAGTGTCGTCCCAGGACTCACGCCGTCCAATGACTCATCGAGTGTCGTCCCCGGACTCACGCCGTCCAATGACTCATCGAGTGTCGTCCCAGGACTCACGCCGTCCAATGACTCATCGAGTGTCGTCCCCGGACTCACGCCGCCCAATGACTCATCGAGTGTCGTCCCAGGACTCACGCCGTCCAATGACTCATCGAGTGTCGTCCCCGGACTCACGCCGTCCAATGACTCATCGAGTGTCGTCCCCGGACTCATCGAGTGTCGTCCCAGGACTCACGCCGTCCAATGACTCATGCCGTCCCAGGACTCATCGAGTGTCGTCCCCGGACTCACGCCGTCCAATGACTCATCGAGTGTCGTCCCAGGACTCACGCCGTCCAATGACTCATCGAGTGTCGTCCCAGGACTCACGCCGTCCAATGACTCATCGAGTGTCGTCCCCGGACTCATCGAGTGTCGTCCCAGGACTCACGCCGTCCAATGACTCATCGAGTGTCGTCCCCGGACTCACGCCGTCCAATGACTCATCGAGTGTCGTCCCCGGACTCATCGAGTGTCGTCCCAGGACTCACGCCGTCCAATGACTCATCGAGTGTCGTCCCAGGACTCATCGAGTGTCGTCCCAGGACTCACGCCGTCCAATGACTCATGCCGTCCCAGGACTCATCGAGTGTCGTCCCAGGACTCACGCCGTCCAATGACTCATGCCGTCCCAGGACTCATCGAGTGTCGTCCCAGGACTCACGCCGTCCAATGACTCATGCCGTCCCAGGACTCATCGACTGTCGTCCCCGGACTCACGCCGTCCAATGACTCATGCCGTCCCAGGACTCATCGAGTGTCGTCCCCGGACTCACGCCGTCCAATGACTCATCGAGTGTCGTCCCAGGACTCATCGAGTGTCGTCCCAGGACTCACGCCGTCCAATGACTCATGCCGTCCCAGGACTCATCGAGTGTCGTCCCCGGACTCATCGAGTGTCGTCCCAGGACTCACGCCGTCCAATGACTCATGCCGTCCCAGGACTCATCGAGTGTCATCCCCGGACTCATCGAGTGTCGTCTCCAGACTCATCGAGTGTCGTCCCAGGACTCACGCCGTCCAATGACTCATGCCGTCCCAGGACTCATCGAGTGTCGTCCCAGGACTCACGCCGTCCAATGACTCATGCCGTCCCAGGACTCATCGACTGTCGTCCCCGGACTCACGCCGTCCATCTCATGCCGTCCCAGGACTCATCGAGTGTCGTCCCAGGACTCACGCCGTCCATCTCATGCCGTCCCAGGACTCATCGAGTGTCGTCCCAGGACTCACGCCGTCCATCTCGTGCAGTCCCAGGACTCATCGAGGGTCGTCCCAGGACTCATCGAGTGTCGTCCCTGGACTCACGCCATCCATTGACTCATGCCGTCCCAGGACTCATCGAGTGTCGTCCCAGGACTCATCGAGTGTCGTCCCAGGACTCGTCGAGTGTCGTCCCAGGACTCATCGAGTGTCGTCCCAGGACTCACGCCGTCCAATGACTCATTCCGTCCCAGGACTCATGCCGTCCCAGGACTCATGCCGTCCCAGGACCCATCTGAGTGTCGTCCCAGGACTCCTCTGAGTGGAGGATCAGTATTGTGCCTTACATGAGTGGAGGATCAGTGCTGTGCCTTACATGAGTGGATGACCAGTGCTGTGCCTTACATGAGTGGAGGATCAGTGTTGTGCCTTACATGAGTGGAGGATCAGTGCTGTGCCTTACATGAGTGGAGGACCAGTGCTGTGCCTTACATGAGTGGAGGACCAGTGTTGTGCCTTACATGAGTGGAGGATCAGTATTGTGCCTTACATGAGTGGAGGACCAGTGCTGTGCCTTACATGAGTGGAGGACCAGTGTTGTGCCTTACATGAGTGGAGGATCAGTATTGTGCCTTACATGAGTGGAGGATCAGTGTTGTGCCTTACATGAGTGGAGGATCAGTATTGTGCCTTACATGAGTGGAGGACCAGTGCTGTGCCTTACATGAGTGGAGGACCAGTGTTGTGCCTTACATGAGTGGAGGATCAGTATTGTGCCTTACATGAGTGGAGGATCAGTGTTGTGCCTTACATGAGTGGAGGATCAGTGCTGTGCCTTACATGAGTGGAGGACCAGTGCTGTGCCTTACATGAGTGGAGGACCAGTGTTGTGCCTTACATGAGTGGAGGACCAGTGCTATGCCTTACATGAGTGGAGGACCAGTGCTGTGCCTTACATGAGTGGAGGACCAGTGCTGTGCCTTACATGAGTGGAGGACCAGTGCTGTGCCTTACATGAGTGGAGGACCAGTATTGTGCCTTACATGAGTGGAGGACCAGTGTTGTGCCTTACATGAGTGGAGGATCAGTGTTGTGCCTTACATGAGTGGAGGATCAGTATTGTGCCTTACATGAGTGGAGGATCAGTATTGTGCCTTACATGAGTGGAGAATCAGTATTGTGCCTTACATGAGTGGAGGATCAGTGTTGTGCCTTACATGAGTGGAGGATCAGTGTTGTGCCTTACATGAGTGGAGGATCAGTATTGTGCCTTACATGAGTGGAGGACCAGTGCTGTGCCTTACATGAGTGGAGGATCAGTATTGTGCCTTACATGAGTGGAGGATCAGTATTGTGCCTTACATGAGTGGAGGACCAGTGCTGTGCCTTACATGAGTGGAGGACCAGTGCTGTGCCTTACATGAGTGGAGGATCAGTATTGTGCCTTACATGAGTGGAGGATCAGTATTGTGCCTTACATGAGTGGAGGATCAGTGTTGTGCCTTACATGAGTGGAGGATCAGTGTTGTGCCTTACATGAGTGGAGGATCAGTATTGTGCCTTACATGAGTGGAGGACCAGTGCTGTGCCTTACATGAGTGGAGGATCAGTATTGTGCCTTACATGAGTGGAGGATCAGTATTGTGCCTTACATGAGTGGAGGATCAGTGTTGTGCCTTACATGAGTGGAGGATCAGTGTTGTGCCTTACATGAGTGGAGGATCAGTATTGTGCCTTACATGAGTGGAGGACCAGTGCTGTGCCTTACATGAGTGGAGGATCAGTATTGTGCCTTACATGAGTGGAGGATCAGTATTGTGCCTTACATGAGTGGAGGACCAGTGCTGTGCCTTACATGAGTGGAGGACCAGTGCTGTGCCTTACATGAGTGGAGGATCAGTATTGTGCCTTACATGAGTGGAGGATCAGTATTGTGCCTTACATGAGTGGAGGACCAGTGCTGTGCCTTACATGAGTGGAGGACCAGTGCTGTGCCTTACATGAGTGGAGGATCAGTATTGTGCCTTACATGAGTGGAGGATCAGTATTGTGCCTTACATGAGTGGAGGATCAGTGTTGTGCCTTACATGAGTGGAGGATCAGTGTTGTGCCTTACATGAGTGGAGGATCAGTATTGTGCCTTACATGAGTGGAGGACCAGTGCTGTGCCTTACATGAGTGGAGGATCAGTATTGTGCCTTACATGAGTGGAGGATCAGTATTGTGCCTTACATGAGTGGAGGACCAGTGCTGTGCCTTACATGAGTGGAGGACCAGTGCTGTGCCTTACATGAGTGGAGGATCAGTATTGTGCCTTACATGAGTGGAGGATCAGTGTTGTGCGTTACATGAGTGGAGGATCAGTGTTGTGCCTTACATGAGTGGAGGATCAGTATTGTGCCTTACATGAGTGGAGGACCAGTGCTGTGCCTTACATGAGTGGAGGATCAGTATTGTGCCTTACATGAGTGGAGGATCAGTATTGTGCCTTACATGAGTGGAGGACCAGTGCTGTGCCTTACATGAGTGGAGGACCAGTGCTGTGCCTTACATGAGTGGAGGACCAGTGCTGTATGAGTGTCGCGGCCAGGGCCCGCAGCAGGACGGAGCAGTAGCAGATGGCTGGCGGTCGGCGAGCCACCAGCTCCAGCAGGCACCAGCTCAGGGGGTGGTCGTCGAAGAACCGGCGCATCTTCAGGTCCCGCTCCATCGTCACCTGCAGTGAGGGGAAAAGAGAGGCGAGGTAGGCAGTTAGACGACATGCGCTACACCGGCACCGACGGAGTCATATGACAGGGTTTCGGACTTTGGACCGGTTTCGCGGCCAAAAACAGCCCGAAATCAGTGCTGTTGTTTCACTGAAAAAACTTATCCGGATCAGTTTTTCATGAGGAATTCTAATCTGGAATAGAAAATAACATGGCATCTATTTTTTTCTTCATCTCGTGAAGGTATCTCCCTGATCACTTCGCGTCTGCGTGTGGTTACCTTGTAAAAAGCACCGTTTTTACAACACGCGTTAAATCGGCAGGAAACCAATAGGATCTGTAGACATCCCGTCAACAGATCCTATTGATTTTCCTGCCGATTTAACGCGTTTTGTCCACTCATGTTCAGGTACAATAGCTATTGGTTTTCTAATCGATGTAGGCCTTTTAAACAAACACAAAAGTGTTTCTACAAGAGGGAGATTGTTTTACAAGTTGGGGTCAACAACACGCGAGCACGAAACCATTGATTGCACCGTCAATATAGCTCGCAGATTGACAATGACACCATTTTGTTCCTACGGCTTTGCTCAATCGATCCATCTACATTTTTACTATTTAGAACCCGGATAAGTGTTGTAGAAGAATGGTTTTATGGGATTTTTGTTTACTAAATTGGCCTATTTGAATATAGTTTGTACTCTGGTCGGTTTGGCTAAGATCCAACGCAGCGTCTAAATAGAATGTGAGGAAGCAATTGAACCCGATTTGTTCTGAAAGCAAATTGAATGAACAAGAGATTGAGCATAGCGCAAACTCCGCCAAGCATATGGTTGTGGTGCTACGGCTCTTCGAAGTTGGGCGACCAAATATATATATTTATATATATATATATATATATATATATATATATATATATATATATATATATATATATATATATATATATATATATATATATATATATATATATATATATATATATATATATATATATATATATATATATATATATATATATATATATATATATATATATATATATATATATATATATATATATATATATATATATATATATATATATATATATATATATATATATATATATATATATATATATATATATATATATATATTTAAACCCTTTTTTACCCTTTCGTCTTTTATGCTAAGCTATTCATACTTAGAGTGAATATATTTAACTTTTGAAAATGGCAAATGAAAGTCCACTTAATTTCCAACATTTTGACGCCAAGTTTGTCAAGATTGGTTTAAAACTGACGCGTGTATATTTGGTTTACACCCGTGTCCGCAAAACCGGTCCAGAGTCCGAACCCCTGTCATATGTGGACCGAATCGATACAACTTTCCACGAAAATAGGAGGATCTCAGATTTATGCTGAAAAGGGTAGTTTTATTGACAAATACGTGAATTACAGGACAGTAGGATTGATACGATAGTGTAAACTGTCTGAACCGCTGCCCTTTGCCGTATTGATCAGTTGTTCTGGGTACCAGCCGACAGTAATTCGTAACAGGGCCGGGCGACTAGGCAAGTGTGCAGCAGTTGGGTCGACCCCAGCCGGAGCCACGGAGGGCGACTTGATTGACGGAGGAATGGAGAGCATAGCTCTGAGAGTCTGTTACGAGAATCGGAAGCGGTGCGGTCCGGTATTTTCTGGAAATGAAGATGGAGACCGGGGATGGGCCGTGCTTCCATCGCGATTCGGTGGAATCCGTCACCCTGTTCATATCTGAGAACGGAGATGCAAAAACCGCCGTGTTTATCTGGCTTCTAACTTGGCAAAAACGAGCCATGTGATCCTGAGTGTCTGGCACGTGGTCAGACACTCAGGCGTATCTGGTCAAAATCCAAGTATGCTTTTAGCATGTGGGAATATCTGGCAATATTTTATCACCGGTGTGGCGTTGGCCATTGACCTCAGAACAACGGTTCACTTATGACGCAAACATTGTTAGAATGTAGCGATGGTTCGGACAATACCGAACCAAAAACAACCCCCGAAGTAATCTGATGTTCGGCCTAACGACTGGCAAATAGCGGATGGTGGCTCCCTTATGTCACCCGCCAATTTTGGCTGCCGCAACGGGACACTTTCACTGCACGTTCTGAGCAACCTTCATAAGCAGTAACTTTGTCAGTCGACTTAAAAAGAAGTAGCATGCAATCATATGCTTTCACTCTTCATTCTCTCTGATTTCCTACACAAGGATAAACATAACGTTGCATAATAGCGCGATGAAGTTGAGTCAGAATTCAGAAACGCTCAGTTACATCGCCGCCTTCCCCACAGACAATGAAGTATTCTCACCCGGCACCCTGCCTCGCACCAGGACAGACCGCGTAACCCACACCAGCAATCAACCCTCCTCCAAGCACTCCAAGCATTCCAAGCATTCCAAGCACTCCAAGCACTCCAAGCATTCCAAACACTCCAAGCACTCCAAGGACACCAAGCATACCAAGCACTCCAAGCACACCAAACACTCCAATCACACCAAGCACTCCGCGCACTCCAAGCACTCCAAGCACTCCAAGCACTCCTAGCACTCCTAGCACTCCAAACACTCCAAACACACACCGCACGGCGCGGCGACTCGACCCACCTTCATAAACTCCTCCTCCGGCCAGGGAAGCCCGTTGAACATCACATCTGGCGATATGAACTCCACCAGTAGGAGGGCGAGGGTCCGCGCCGCGTCGTCGGGACTGCGCGCTGCCGCCACACACCGCGACACAGTCTCCACCACCAACTCGCAGTTGAGCCGGGCGGCGGTGGGTGGCAGCACCGGCGGCGCCGCGTCCGGCCGCCGGCCGGCGCCGATCACACCGGCATGAAACACGGTGGTGTGCGCCTGTGGGACCGTTACAATCCGCCAGTGGAGGCGGTTTTCCTCTAGGAGAGACCGCGAGACCGGCCCGGGCGGCGGCCGCCCACCGGATGCACCGAGGAGGGGCGCCAGGTGCGGCTGAAGCGCCGCGTGCATCAGCGCGCGCAGCACGGCTGGGAGGCAAACCGGCTGCGCCGCCAGCCGCGCCAGCAGCTGCTGCGCGAGCCTCAGACGTCTCAGCATGGCCGCCGGGCGGTCGCCGCGCCGCAGACAGTAGAACAGATACCCCACGACACTGTCCGCCAGGCCGAGCTGCCTGCTGCCCGCCAGCGAGTCGGGCAGCTCGAGCAGCGCCAGCGCCTCGATCGCCGCGTCAGCTGTGCCGAGCTCGGTCAGCCTCTCGGCCAGCAGCGGCGCGCATTCGGACACCGCCCCCGCCAGCGGGGTCTGCAGCCAGGCGCCGGCCGGCTGGCGACGCTCCCAGCGCAGCAGGCGCACCACCGAGCGCAGCACGCGCTCCGGAGCGGCGCTCTCCGCCGACGCGTGCCGGAACGCCTCCACAAACACGGCCGGGAAGTTGGCCTCGAGCGCGCGCAGCAGGCGCAGCATGGTGGCCAGTCGCAGCTCGGGCCGCTCGAGGAGTCGACTCAGCGTGTGCGCCGCGGCGGAGGAGCCGCGCGCAGTGGCGGCCGTGGCCAGCAGCTGAACACAGCGGCGGGTCCGCTGGTCGTCGGCGGCGAGGTGAACGGCCAGCTGGGGCAGGGCGTCCGGCAGGGCGGTCAGCAGAGGCACGTCCGGCGCCGTGCCCGGCTGGCAGCCGAACACTAGACGCTGCAGCTCAGACAGGACCCGCTCTGGGGCAGACGGGGACGGGGATGTCAGCACGCACACACACACACACACACATCACCAGCCGCTGAAGCTCGGACAGGACCCGCTCTGGGGGCAGACGGGGACGGGGAGGTCAGCAGTCAGCACACCCACACACACACACACACACACACACACACACACACACACCCACACCCACACCCACACCCACACCCACACCCACACCCACACCCACACCCACACCCACACCCACACCCACACCCACACCCACACCCACACCCACACCCACACCCACACCCACACCCACACCCACACCCACACCCACACCCACACCCACACCCACACCCACACCCACACCCACACCACACCCACACCCACACCCACACCCACACCCACACCCACACCCACACCCACACCCACACCCACACCCACACCCACACCCACACCCACACCCACACCCACACCCACACCCACACCCACACCCACACCCACACCCACACCCACACCCACACCCACACCCACACCCACACCCACACCCACACCCACACCCACACCCACACCCACACCCACACACACACACACACACACACACACACACACACACACACACACACACACACACACACACACACACACACACATATCACCAGCCGCTGCAGCTCGGACAGGACCCGCTCTGGGGGCAGACGGGGACGGGGAGGTCAACACGCACACACACCTATCACCGGGACCGGGAGACTGGAGCGGGCGCATTGGTCATGACGGCTGGTACGGGGAGGCGATAGCGGTACAGTAGGCAGGACAACGCTCAGCTGCTACTGGGGAGCGGGAGCGGACACACTGGTAAGGAGAGCCAATACGAAAACCAGACGGCGGGGCAGAGAAACGATATACAGAGAGGAGAAGAGTCATGACCGCACGCGATCCAGCGGGAGGGGCGGGGGGAGGGGGGGGCTGGAACTGGCACTGAACTGGCCGGAATGGTCAGGCCAGCACACACATGATCATCAGTCCAAAACAACAACTGTGCACCTGTCCCTCGGAAGTCCCTCGGAAGTCCCTCGGAAGTCTTATCCCAGCTCTTTCATCATTCATTCCACATCCCCGTCGCGCTTTCTCCCACATCCCCACCGCCCCACCCAAATCGTATCCAACCCCCCAACCCCTCATATTCGTCACGTCCCTTTGTTTGTTTATTGGGGTTTCGGGGCGCGCCGATTCCTCAGGTCAATTTACGCCCATTGGTCACGTCCCTCGTCCCCCCCCCCCCCCCCCCCCCGCCGCACTCCTCCCGTCCCGCGGCCCCCTCCCTGCACCTCCGCCTCCTCCTACCGAGCAGATGATCGGCGGCCCGTCGCACGTCCGACCCGTGCCCGGAGGCGGGGTCGGCGGCGCGCAGCAGCAGCTGGAGCACGCTGAGCGCGCCCCGCTCGCAGCGCAGCACCAGGTGGACGGTGAGCGAGAGCAGCGTATCGGTGCTGGCGAAGTAGCGGGGGATCCAGGCAGAGAGCTGGGCTGAGACGGCAGTCAGCTGCTGTACCGTCACTGAGGGGAGGGAGGGGGTCAGACAGACACACTGTACTGCACGGAGGGGAGGGGAGGGGAGGGGAGGGGAGGGGAGGGGAGGGGAGGGGAGGGGAGGGGAGGGGAGTGGAGGGGAGTGGAGGGGAGGGGAGTGGAGGGGAGTGGAGGGGAGTGGAGGGGAGTGGAGGGGAGTGGAGGGAGGGGAGGGAGGGGAGGGGAGGGGAGGGGAGGGGAGGGGAGGGGAGGGGAGGGGAGGGGAGGGGAGGGGAGGGGAGGGGAGGGGAGGGGAGGGGAGGGGAGGGGAGGGGAGGGGAGGGGAGGGGAGGGGAGGGGAGGGAGGGGAGGGGAGGGGAGGGGAGGGGAGGGGAGGGGAGGGGAGGGGAGGGGAGGGGAGGGGAGGGGAGGGGAGGAGAGGGGAGGGGAGGGGAGGGGAGGGGAGGGGAGGGAGGGGAGGGGAGGGGAGGGGAGGGGAGCGGAGGGGAGGGGAGCGGAGGGGAGGGGAGGGGAGGGGAGGGGAGGGGAGGGGAGGGGAGGGGAGGGGAGGGGAGGGGAGGGGAGGGGAGGGGAGTCAGCTGTTGTACCGTCACTGTGGGGAGGGAGGGGGTCAGACGACAGACACACTGTACTGCACGGAGGGGAGGGGATGGGAGTCAGCTGATGTACCGTCACTGTGGGGAGGGAGGGGGGTCAGACGACAGACACACTGTACTGCACAGAGGGGAGCGGAGCGGAGGGGAGGAGAGGAGAGGCAGCACACAAGGCGGAAACGAGGCAGCCCGAGGGAGCCCAGTGATAGTTCAGCAATGCTCCAGTGGCCAGCTGGACACAAACCAGCGACAGTTTAGAACCACAGCAGCAACGGTCCAATGGAAGCAAGCTGCGAGAGCGCGATAGATGGCTGAACATAGATAACTGAAAACACGAGTAGTTGAGATGAATCCCAAACCAATACAAATATCATACTATAAATAAACAGCCAGCGTGATCACTTAGCATAAGCACCCCTGCACCCTCCAATCAGTCAAACGAGTGGCGCCGGCCGCCCCCGACCCACCCGTCTTGGCGATCTCCGTGGAAAGTGTGGTGAGCAGCATGGGCGACAGGCTGGCCAGGTGGAGCAGGAACGGCACGGTGGCCAGCCGGGTCTCCTCCGACAGACTACTGCCGCTGCCGCTGCTGGTGCTGGTGGTGCCCGCGGGCTCCGGTGGGCCAACGCTCTGCTGTAACACAGCAGAGACGCGTGTCAGTTAAGTTACGTTGGTAAAGACCCGTCCCGAGGAAAGCATGAGAAAACAAGGCTCAAATGATGAATTGAAGTTACTCAAATTTTCGACGTAGATAAAGTAGCACAGCATCATACGAAAACTAAGTGAAGTCATATTCTATAGTCATTTACATATGCTCTCACAAAGTTCATGGAGTCTATGTCCACATTCGCATGGCAAACATATTACAGTCACGGCAATGTTACCTGGAAGAGGGCCTTGAGCGCGTCGCAGATTTCGGACGAGTTTCGGGCAGCGAGATGCCCCAGGATGCTGACAACAGAGTTCCGCTGGCCGGGCGTCTCTCCTAGAATACAGCAGCGGCATGACAACAGAGTTCCGCTGGCCCGGCGTCTCTCCTGGAATACAGCAGCGGCATGACAACAGAGTTCCGCTGGCCGGGCGTCTCTCCTGGAATACAGCGGCGGCATGACAACAGAGTTCCGCTGGCCGGGCTTCTCTCCTGGAATACAGCGGCGGCATGACAACAGAGTTCCGCTGGCCGGGCGTTTCTCCTGGAATACAGCGGCGGCATGACAACAGAGTTCCGCTGGCCGGGCTTCTCTCCTGGAATACAGCGGCGGCATGACAACAGAGTTCCGCTGGCCGGGCGTCTCTCCTGGAATACAGCGGCGGTTATGACAACAGAGTTCCGCTGGCCGGGCTTCTCTCCTGGAATACAGCGGCGGCGGCATGACAACAGAGTTCCGCTGGCCGGGCGTCTCTCCTGGAATACAGCGGCGGTTATGACAACAGAGTTCCGCTGGCCGGGCGTCTCTCCTGGAATACAGCGGCAGCATGACAACAGAGTTCCGCTGGCCGGGCGTCTCTCCTGGAATACAGCGGCGGCATGACAACAGAGTTCCGCTGGCCGGGCTTCTCTCCTGGAATACAGCGGCGGCATGACAACAGAGTTCCGCTGGCCGGGCGTCTCTCCTGGAATACAGCGGCGGCATGACAACAGAGTTCGCTGGCCGCGTCTCTCCTGGAATACAGCGGCGGCATGACAACAGAGTTCCGCTGGCCGGGCGTCTCTCCTGGAATACAGCAGCGGCATGACAACAGAGTTCCGCTGGCCGGGCGTCTCTCCTGGAATACAGCAGCGGCATGACAACAGAGTTCCGTTGGCCGGGCGTCTCTCCTGGAATACAGCAGCGGCATGACAACAGAGTTCCGCTGGCCGGGCGTCTCTCCTGGAATACAGCAGCGGCATGACAACAGAGTTCCGCTGGCCGGGCGTCTCTCCTGGAATACAGCAGCGGCATGACAACAGAGTTCCGCTGGCCGGGCGTCTCTCCTGGAATACAGCGGCGGCGGCATGACAACAAACAGAGTTTCGCTGGCCGGGCGTCTCTCCTGGAATACAGCGGCAGCAGCAAAGTGTCAACAGCAGTCTTCCGTCTCTGCTACCTGCATTCAGGCAGCACACACGGCCTGCACCGAGTGTATAAGGGCACGCACGATCAGATAGGAGCGCGGTGAAGCTTGATAGACGTGAATCAGTCATTATATTGTTACATAACTGAAATGAGCAGCATATAAAAAAAGCACAGCAACGATGCTGCCGGATGCTTAGGAAGTTTCACTTCCATCACACTAAAGTAGTTTTCATCTAAATCGAGACGAATGGCATCTCTCATCTCTAGTCGACACATACAAGGCAACACATTTTCTAGCTCCACTATTTATCAAACATTCAATAAATGATATGTTTGTCTCACAAGTTTCCCTGTCTCCTGAACTCCTGTACTCCCTGTAATTGCTCTACTCGTTCAAACCCGTGCAGCCGAACACACGCAGTGCACGCTGCGCAGCTTCTATCTAACCAGACCTAGTTTCTCCCCGGCCGTGCTCCACTCACCGGCGGCGGGCGGCTGCTGTGCGCAGAACTCCTTCAGTCCCACGGCCAACACTCTCTCGATGATGGTGCTCGGGAAACACGAGCCGATGTGCGCCACCACCCAGTCAAAGTGCGGCGTGTACTCGGCGGACGTGTCCAGCAGCGGCTTGATACACACATCCGTATCCCGTCTCACGCACTGCACCGTCACATTGATCAGCGCGCGGGTGGCGGGGCAGCAGAGCCACAGCTGCACCGAGTCGTTCAGTCCGGCCGAGTGCGGCACGTGCGCGCGGGCCGCGTATCGCGCGGAGAGTCTGCCGAGCAGCTCCAGAGACCAGGCGGAGATGAGCGGAGCCCAGCTGGCCGGGCCCGTCTCCAGCAGCGAGGCGAGGGTTTCGCTGATCTCAGCCACCAAGTCGTCCTCCCCGCCGGCAGCGGCAGCGGCGTTCTCGGGAGTCTCGCCCTCCTGGGGAGATGAGGGGGCGGGTCAGGTCACTGGTACCCTCGGGCCGTGCCAGTTGTCAGATTACGCTCGTTTGTAGACAGTCGTCTACATCCAGGCAGTGTAGTCTCTCAGTCGCCCTCTAGATATCAACGTTCGTGTTCAAATAACCGCCTATCGATCATTTATAAATTTAGTCATCACATCGTGCCTGGATAAATTGTTCGCTTCAGGACATCGTGATAAACACGTGCTAATAAGTTATACACACAACATAAAATGACACACAATGCTGTAGCACAGTTCATACTTCATATCATAGTAGAATCACCGCTAATTTCGCTGCGTACTGCACAGTAATGCCGTCTGAAACCCACCTCTAGCTTAGTGACAAACTGTCCCGCTCTAATTTCGCTGCGTACTGCACAGTAATGCCGTCTGAAACCCACCTCTAGCTTGGTGACAAACTGTCCCGCTCTAATTTCGCTGCGTACTGCACAGCAATGCCGTCTGAAACCCACCTCTAGCTTGGTGACACGCTGTCCCGCTCTAATTTCGCTGCGTACTGCACAGTAATGCCGTTTGAAACCCACCTCTAGCTTGGTGACAAACTGTCCCGCTCTAATTTCGCTGCGTACTGTACAGTAATGCCGTCTGAAACCCACCTCTAGTTTGGTGACAAACAGTCCCGCTCTAATTTCGCTGCGTACTGCACAGTAATGCCGTCTGAAACCCACCTCTAGTTTGGTGACAAACTGTCCCGCTCTAATTTCGCTGCGTACTGCACAGTAATGCCGTCTGAAACCCACCTCTAGCTTGGTGACAAACTGTCCCGTGAACCCACCTCTAGCTTGGTGACAAACTGTCCCGCTCTAATTTCGCTGCGTACTGCACAGTAATGCCGTCTGAAACCCACCTCTAGCTTGGTGACAAACTGTCCCGTGAACCCACCTCTAGCTTGGCGACAAACTGTCCCGTGCAGCCATCCAGCACGGAGCTGATGTACTCGAGTCCGGCCTGTCGCGCGGCCGGCAGACTCCTGAGCAGCTTCAGCGCTGTGTGGGTCAGCTCCGGCTGGCTGAGGCGCGTCTCGTGCGTGGCGCCGCGCAAGAACCGGCGCAGGTCGTCCCGCACTCCCTCCGAGCGGTCGGCTGCCGCCGCGGCCGCCATGGCCGCCATGGCGAGATTGCAGCGGTGGCCGGGGGGGGGGGGGGGGCTGACGGTGACAGAGTTGGTGCTGTTATGGGGGGGTTTGCAGCGGTTCAACTCCTATGGTTATGTTCAATTGGGAATGCTCGCACTGCCCCAAGGTAACGAGGCAGCAGGACCAGAACTTATGTAGAGGACTGATCAAGGAATACATTCATTGATTGCCAGCACTGGAAGATGTAGGTAATTATACCCATTGACCCAGCTTCCTGCCAATTGAGGCAGGGGAGGTAGTCAGGATGTCTGACTGACTGAGGCAGGTGAGGTAGTCAGGGTGACTGACTGACTGTCACGGGAGGTAGTCAGGATGACTGACTGACTGGCAGGGGAGGTAGTCAGGGTGACTGACTGTGGCAGGGGAGGGGAGATAGTCAGGATGTCTGACTGTGGCAGGGGAGGTAGTCAGGATGACTGACTGGTGGCAGGGGAGGTAGTCAGGGTGACTGACTGGCAGGGGAGGTGAGGTAGTCAGGATGTCTGACTGTGGTAGGGGAGGTAGTCAGGGTGACTGACTGACTGGCAGGTGAGGTAGTCAGGGTGACTGACTGACTGGCAGGGGAGGTAGTCAGGGTGACTGACTGACTGGCAGGGGAGGTAGTCAGGGTGACTGACTGTGGCAGGGGAGGGGAGGTAGTCAGGATGTCTGACTGTGGCAGGGGAGGTAGTCAGGATGACTGACTGACTGGCAGGTGAGGTAGTCAGGATGACTGACTGTGGCAGGGGAGGTAGTCAGGGTGACTGACTGGCAGGGGAGGTGAGGTAGTCAGGATGTCTGACTGTGGTAGGGGAGGTAGTCAGGGTGACTGACTGACTGGCAGGTGAGGTAGTCAGGGTGACTGACTGGCAGGGCAGGGGAGGTAGTCAGGATGTCTGACTGTGGCAGGGGAGGTAGTCAGGATGACTGACTGACTGGCAGGTGAGGTAGTCAGGATGACTGACTGACTGGCAGGGGAGGTAGTCAGGGTGACTGACTGGCAGGGGAGGTAGTCAGGGTGACTGACTGACTGGCAGGTGAGGTAGTCAGGATGACTGACTGACTGGCAGGGGAGGTAGTCAGGATGACTGACTGACTGGCAGGTGAGGTAGTCAGGATGACTGACTGACTGACAGGGGAGGTAGTCAGGGTGACTGACTGACTGGCAGGGGAGGTAGTCAGGATGACTGACTGACTGGCAGGTGAGGTAGTCAGGATGACTGACTGACTGGCAGGTGAGGTAGTCAGGATGACTGACTGACTGGCAGGGGAGGTAGTCAGGGTGACTGACTGACTGGCAGGGGAGGTGAGGTAGTCAGGATGTCTGACTGTGGTAGGGGAGGTAGTCAGGGTGACTGACTGTGGCAGGGGAGGTAGTCAGGGTGATGGGGACAGGACAGAAGAGTGATGGGAATGGACCAGGATAGGAGAAAGGGTTCAGCAGGGTAGCGGAGTACCGGAGCCTGCTGTACCGGTTGAAAGGGTTCAGCAGGGTACCGGAGCCCACCTAGTAGCGGAGTACCGGAGCCTGCTGCAGAGGTTGAAGGAGTCCAGGAAACCAGTCATTGTGACTGGCATCCTCCCTCGCTGTGGAGCCAGTGAGGAGTGTACTTGAGAGCTCTGTCTGTGAACAGCTCAGTTCAGGACTTATGTTCAGCTATGGGGCTTAGTTATGTAGACTTATGGGATCAGTTCTATGAGTGGCATAGGTACTATATGAAGGATGGGCTTCACTTATCGGATGAGGGGGCAAGGGCTTTGGGAGATGCCTACAGAAGTGTCATTCAGGGAAACTAGGTAGGAGGGGGGGTTCAGGGACGCTAGTACTAGGGCATCAAGAAGTAAGCATTGGTAGAAGTTCATGTCAGAATAGGACAGTAGATCATAATTCCCTCAGAATTAGTAGAGTCAGCTCAAAGTATAAGATCACATGTGTGTTGCTGAATGCCCAAAGTATTAGGTCTAAATTTGATGAGTTTGAGTGTTATGTTGCCCTTGAAAAGCCTGATATCATTTGTGTAACCGAGACATGGGTTAGTGAGGGGTATAATAGGGATAGGCTACAGGATTTCGAGTTACAAGGGTATAACATGTTCTCATACTGCAGAGAATCACGGCAGGGAGGCGGAGTGTTTGTATATGTAAATAGCTTGTACTGCACTACTAGAGTTGATGATTCTAGTAAAGTAAAAGAAGTAGAATCAATCTGGCTTGACATTAAAATTGGTACAGGAAACAGAGGAAGGTTGAGGATAGGTGCATTTTACAGACCAGGGAATCTTCCAAGGAACTCCCAAGCTGAAACAGACCAAGATATTTGTGAGCAAATACGTAGGAACTTTCGGGCTCAGTGTCTTATTATGGGAGATTTTAACTTAAGAGGATACGAAAGTATAGCAGAGGAAACAAATGAGTGTAGGTTGTATAGGCAAATCTTTGAAGAGGAGCTTTTCATGCATCAGTTTGTAACAGAGCCAACCAGACATTGCTCCATTCTAGACCTTGTATTCTCAGACAACAGTGATCTAGTTAGTGACATAAGTATTTGTGCAGGTCTAGGAACCAGTGATCACAATATGGTTAAATTCAATATCTCATCAGAAATGAGGCCCAAAGATAACCTTATTATGGTTCCAAACTTCAGCCGGGCTGATTTTGATGGTATTAGGAATGACCTCGCACAGATAAAATGGAACGTTGAGTTGGCAGGTTTAGATGCATGTGAGGCCTGGAATGTTTTCAAAGCTAGATTAAGCCAAATTCAAAATCGGCATATACCCCTCAGGCACAAACGTAACAGAACCAAGGGCAATCCAGTTTGGCTTACCCCAGAAGTAAGGAGTGCTATACAAGCTAAAAGAAGTGCATTTGGCATTTTGAAGGGATCTTCACTAGATATAAATCAGAAGGCCTACCAGAATGCAAGAAATTCAGTTAAGAAAAAGGTCAGAGCAGCTAAAAGGGCAAAGGAACTTGATTTAGCTAGACATTGTAATGCAGATAGTAAGAAGTTCTTCAGTTTTTATAAGTTAAGTACAGTTTCCAAAAATATAGGTCCATTTAAGGTAGATGATGTGTTAGTTAGCAAGGACAGTGAAATGGTTGAAGTGCTTAATGATCAGTTTCAATCTGTCTTTACTATTGAGGACCAGAGTAGTATTGCAGCACTTCAGCCTGAGCTAGAGACAGAGGAGACTATAGGAGAGCTAGATGGCATAAGTAGTGAACTTGTTCTAGAATATCTAAAGAAAGTAAGGCCTAACAAGGCAGAAGGACCTGATGAAATCCATGCTAGACTTTTAAGAGAATCTGAAAGGGAGTTGTCGGTTCCATTAGCCATAATATTTTCTAAATCACTTGCAGATAGTAAAATTCCACTTGATTGGAAAAGAGCAAATGTTGTTCCTATTCATAAAAAGGGAGATAGAAGTAAAGAGGAAAACTATAGACCAGTTAGTCTGACCTCATTAGTCTGCAAGGTGCTTGAATCAATCATCAAAGATAAGATTGTTGAATTCTTGGAGCAAAATGAACTCATCAAGGATACACAGCATGGCTTTAGGAAGGGCCGTTCTTGTTTAACTAATCTTCTGGAGTTTTTGGATGTTGCAACAGATAGCTTTGATCAGGGTAAACAGCTAGATGTAGCTTTTCTTGATTTCAGTAAAGCATTTGACAAAGTCCCCCATACAAGACTGGGGTTGCAACTTAAAATTCATGGGATCAGGGGCAAGATTCTGGATTGGATAGAAACGTGGCTTTCAGGACGCCAGCAAAGGGTTATATTGAATGGGTGCCAATCACAATGGAAGGAGGTTCTCAGTGGGGTTCCACAGGGCTCAGTCCTGGGCCCATTGCTTTTTATAATATTTGTGAATGCAATTGAGAACAGTATAGACAGCAAAGTCTTGAAATTTGCAGACGATCTAAAAGTTGTCAGGATTATTAGAGGAAAACATGATCAGGATGTTTTTCAATCAGATCTGGACAAGCTAGTTGAGTGGTCTGAAGCATGGCAGATGAAATTCAATTTGAGTAAATGTAAGATTATGCACGCTGGACGGGTTAGCAGTAAACATAGGTATGAAATGGGTGGGCAGAAAATGGAGCAGATTGAAAAGGAAAGAGATTTAGGTGTCGTGGTAAACAATAGACTATCAGCGTCAGACCAGGTTGTAGAAGCTAGGAAAAAGGCACTTAGAATGCTAGGGGCCATTAACAGAAATGTTTCCTACAAGAGTGAAAAGGTAATAACAAAACTGTATTGTGCATACGTTAGACCACATTTGGAGTATTGTGTACAAGCCTGGTCTCCAACATATGAGAAAGATTGCTGGTTGTTAGAAAGAGTTCAAAAAAGGGCAACAAAAATGGTTAATTGTCTTGGTAGTTTACCTTATGAAGATAGATTAAAGAAATTGGGTATGTTTTCACTTAGATATAGAAGGCTAAGAGGAGATCTAATTGAAGTCTTCAAATTTGTAAATAGTCAGCATTCTGGATATTTAAAGGGTATGTTTGAGTTCAATAGGGAAAATCGAGGTAGAGGTCATCAGCATAAACTCATTATGAAACAAAGTAGGACTAGGCTACGACAGTCATTTTTCAGTAGAAGGGTTGTAGGACATTGGAATATGCTACCAGGGGATGTCGCTGATGCAGTGACACTTGCTTCCTTCAAAATTAGATTAGATAAATACTTTACAGAGAAGGGATTAGTTCATAAATACTCGTGGGATTAGCCTTCTTTTATGCAGGTAGAGTAAGGTGATTTGAAGGGGCGAGACTGGTGGAGGGGGGGGGGGTGGGTGTGGGTGTGGGTGGGGTGGGGTGCAACCTCGGATGGGCCCAAGAGGCTCTTTGTTGCACTTTTCTTTTATGTCTTTATGTCTTAGGGGCATTGCCACATAATTTTGAGTGTGGGGACAGCCAGGTGTTTGGGGGTGGGGGCGGCAAGGTGCTTGGCCCCCTCCCCTCCCACTCCCATAGGGCTTATGTTAAAATCCTGCCAATCTGAGGGGCTGGAGCTGGGTCAAAGTGGTCCTGGGAGGCCAGGTCCCAGGCCCCAGTGGTGATGCCCCTGGTATATATGGGCTGCGATTCGGCGTGACTGTAGGGACGAGGTGCATCGGGGTATTGCCGAGTCTAACCGGTCCTCAATTTGGCGTTGCCTCAAGCCAATCATTGGGGGTGGTAAGTCTGGTGCTGGCACAGTCCTGAATGTACAGCCTGACGTGCTCAACCGTTATTTTGTCGATGTCGGTCCCACTACTGCCGCTGCCGTACCTCCGCCCAGCCGGATTGTGCCCGTTTTACTGCCGCGTGTTCTGACCTGCTCGTTTCAAGTTCAACCTGTGACTCTTGAATCACTTTTTAAACTCTCGCTAACATGAAATCGTCTAAATCTTGCGGAGCTGATGGCATTAGCGTTTACATGTTGCAGCAGTGCTTCCATGGGTTTGGGCACGTCTTGCTCGATATTGTTAACTATAGTTTGACCGCCGGTTCGGTGCCGCAGCCGTGGAAGCACGCCCTTGTCACGCCTCTCCCTAAAACGTCCGACGTGTCTGATCCCTCCAAATTCCGACCGATCTCTGTTGTACCGGGTATAGCCAAAATTGTTGAACGTGTTGTTCACCATCAACTCAACGCGTACTTTGAAAAACACCGCCTGTTCTCGAGTACTCAGCACGCGTACAGGCGGCGCCATTCGACCGAAACAGCACTCACGGTGCTTTCGGACCGCATTCTCTCTGGTATGGATAACACTGAAATTACGATACTTATTCTAGCTGACCTTTCAAAATGCTTTGATGTGGTGAACCATGACGCGCTGCTCTCCAAACTTAGGTTGTACAATGTAGACACGCGCTGGTTTGAGTCATATCTAGCCAATCACTCCCAGCAGGTGCAAACCCGTGACAGAAGCGGTCAGCTTGTGCGCTCGGCATCCCTGCCCAACACCATGGGGGTGCATCAGGGGACAGCACTGGGTCCAATTATGTTTTCAATTTTCTCCAATGATCTTGCCATGCACGCTCATGGAGCTGAAATTGCTCAATACGCAGACGATGTCCAAATTTGGAAAACCGGCAAAAAACATGACATCGTAGCACTGATTTCGTCATTGGAGAACACCCTTGCCGTGGTTTCGGACTGGTTCAGCTCTAATTCTATGAAAGTAAACACATCAAAAACTCAGCTTATTGTTTTCAGAACCAAAAATATGTTGCGTGATCTCCCCCCAATCAAAATCAAATTTGGCACATCCGTTGTAACTGAAAGCCGTACAGTAAAAAATCTTGGTCTAGTGATGGATAGACACCTTTCCTTTGATGACCACATCAGTCAACTGGTCGCCAGGTGCACTGGTGCCCTGATCGCCCTATCTCACTCGAAGCACGTCCTTCCATCATATACCGTGGCCTTTGTTGTGAACACCCTTGTAGTAAGCTCGATACAGTATTGCATGTCTGTTTACGGCACCTGTGGCAAAACGCAGATGCATCGGGTTCAAAAGCTTCTGAACTTCTGTGCTTGTGTCATAAGCGGTCGCCGTAAACACGATCATATATCCGGAGTGCTAAATGAACTTGGGTGGCTTAGTGCTGAGCAACTGGTCAAATACCATCAGCTCTGCTTGCTAAAATCTGTGCTTGCAACTGGTCTCCCGCATGATATCGCCGAAATGTTCTCCTATGTCTCGACAGTGCATAACACCAGACAGACTGGGCAGTTGTCATGCCCTCGAGCTAAGACGGGTTCTGGGGTTAGGCGTTTTGTCCATTGTGGTGTTTTGTTCAATGGTCTTCCACCAGACCTTAGGGACCTTAGAATGGCGCCTTTCAAGCGCAGACTTAAGCAGCTGCTGCTCTCTGAGTCGGTGTAGTGCGTACTGTATGGCGTGTAACGTAGTGGTGCTCGGCGGCGCACTTGCTTATCATGAATGCTTGTTGTATGTATGTTTTTTATCTCTAGTCCCATATCTTGATGCTCTTGCCTTTTAATATGATGTGGACGCAGAATAGCTACTGTACTGTGGATGTTGTCTGATTTAATACATATACATATATATATACATATACAGGAACAGGATGGGGAAAAGCAGGTAGGTGCAAGAAGGGAACTGGATGGGGAAAATTACAGCAATGGTGCAGGAATGGGGTGGGAAAATGACAGGAATGGAACGAAACAGGAATGGGAGCATGACAGGAATGGAATGGGACTGGAACAAGACAGGAATGGGACAGGAAATGGAATAGGAGGGGAACGGGATGGGAATAGGCCATAGCATGTCTACCCCTGTAACTCAGTCTGAAGAGCGCTGGGCTTTTGACCTAACCAGTGTGGCAGGCCAGGTTCAAGTTGCTTCAGCACTCACTATTTGCCCCTGGCTGGGATCGCCTGCAGCCAGTGGCAACGGTCACACTCAAGGTCAGGTGACATCAGAGGGTGGGGCGGGCCATATCAAGGTATGTCAATGTCAGGCACATACAACTTTTGCCTCTAAATTCTGCCGGCTGCCAGGAATCGTCTGATCGGATGGTAGCAGAAGGGGCCACAGCCAGTGCCTGGGTAATAGTTCAGTAATTCACCTCCCCAGTTAATGCCTAATGGTGTTCTTGAGGTCCCTAATAGAAGAAGAGAGTAGGCCTATTATTTTATTTTATTAGAGACCTCAAGAACACCATAACTGGGAAGGTGAATTACTGAACTATCACCACTACCAGGCCTTGCGCAACAAGCTCTGCTTAGCGCGGGTCCTGCCTTGGAAATATGTCCATTCAAAAGGTTCGGACTAAATTTATTTATAAACAAACATTACAATTTGAACCATTGACCTATCAAGAAACTTACCACAAAAACGCTTCAGGTAGCCGGCATATCATATATTGATATATATTTCACCGGCGTATACAAGTAATCACGGTAAATCAAAATAGGATACCCAAGTCTAGGGCCTTGTACTCAAGTAACCAAGTAACAACCAAGCAAGGGACGCAAGTATACGTAACAATTTTTTTTTTTGGAAACGGCACCTCGACTTTGTCCAGGCGGTTGTCATCGCTATTTGTGTTCCATGTCAATTGGTTCCAATTACGTCACGGGTCTTGACGAATGGAGTTGTGAGATTCGTGACGTCATGCGATAAATTAGTGTTCTTTTTAAGCAGCTTTAGGTCATTTTTCCACATATAAAATAATAAAATTGATATATAAAGGCGGCCGCACACTAGGCCATTCGGCGCGCGATATACTGCGACATTCCGCCTCGGAAAATCGCGTCGATACCGCTGAATATCGTCCTTGTTCCGGCGGATTCGGCGCTGTCTGCTCGCGAGATTCCGCCCCGCCGACCTACAGCATGTCGCAACCTGTGCCTACAGCCTGTTACAAGGTAAATTAATGATGGCCATTTTTCGACGAAGATGTAAATTTAGAACCACGAAACTTTTACATAACAAATTTCACAGCGGCAAGAGCATGCTGCGCAAAATGTGCACCTCTGTCTTGTATAGATTCGCCACTGTTATCCTGATAAATTTTGTTGTCCGCGGCTCCGCGGCGTTCAGTCGCGGAAAAAAGCTCGTTCGAATCAGCTTTTTTCTGCCGGTCCGCAGATTGCCGGCCGACGACATTCGTCCGCGATTTTTGACGTTTCGGCTGACGCGAAGGCGGAAAGTCGCTAAAGATTCGCGGAAAGTCGTAGCGATATCGCGACCTCCGCGCGCCGAATGGCCTAGTGAGCGGCCGCCTTAAGTATGGATACATATTGCAAATATCAACCCAGGCACCCTTCCATCGGTCCGATGTTTGATGTTTGGAAACAAATAAAAAGAACGGACCTATTCAATTTTGAAACGCATTTCCATTGGCTAAGATCCATGACGTAATAGGACTAAAATGAACACTTTGCTTAAATTGCAAAACCAGTTCACTGGTTGAGCTATGGCATTTGTATATCAAAACAGTGAATGACGTCATGATGGCAAATTTCGAAAATATCTTTTAAAACAAAGTGAATTGTGAGAGGTTCATTTATACTCTTTGTGATCGAAATATGGTTTCCTGTAAAGTTTGGGTCCATAAAAAGTAAATTAATTTTATACACGCCAAAACGAACCAGTTTCATATCCAAATTTATTATTTCTATCTTGACGTCATCGTACGTGACCTCACAAGACCGTTCTGCTTCCGCGCCACATTTAGCTCGTAGTAAATGCTGTGCCGTCGGAAGACGGTGGCAGAACGGAGTTTTGCTCAAGGTCATACGTCGTCAAAGGCGTTGTCTTGAAAGATGGCATTAGCGCGAACGATATTACGATAGTGCGTGGGCATTAGAGGGCGTGATCAACCAGTTTAGTACAGTTGGAGGACAGATAGTCATTTACTGATTATTCCTTTGCTTGCTACACTGTTCGGATATGAAATATTTCACCTCGTGTTAGTAAAACTGTGATCTTATCTGACAATGAAGCCATGAAGCCAAAATGAAGCGATGTGATTGATCGAGTCGTTTTGGGTTAAACAAATTTTGCTGTAATTTCAGCTGCTTGGTAAGATATTGATATGTATCATCATGAAATGTTGTCCTCTAGCCTGTTAAACATGTTATTATGTGTCATTATTATTTTGTGAATGAAGGAAAGGGTTTATGTTCATTTTAATTTTGTGAAACTTTTGATTGATCAGTAGTTATTGTGGTAACAGTGGAGCTGGCATCACCGTCGCAGCCGGCATCACAAAAAATCAAGGTTCAAGGTTACTATCACTGTTGTTGGTCTGGAGTCATATGGAAGCCTGTATGACGTCACCAGATTGATATTTACGGCAGTCTACAAGATGGTCTGGGTGGTGGCCGTTCGGGACAGATGTCATGGGGCGGAATTGGCCTCCATCTTGGATTTTTCTGTTCATGGTTGTCTTTTTTATGGTGAAAATGCTATAGTAAATGGTAAATAAACTCTTGGGATGCTCAACCCACTGGTTTACAAGAACAATATGAAGGAAACCCTTCATTTAAAACATTTGACCAGAAAATGGCAGCATTTTTCTCTTTGCCTCCAGGGCACCTGTCCTGAACCGCCACTGTCTGGGTGGGTCCAGGGTAGGACCGCAGGTGCAGCGCAGCAAGCGAATGCTAGCAGAGCGTGGTGAATATGGGTTCCTGTGACCAGTCTTGGAATTTGGTCTATTTTCTGGACTTTTTGGGTCCAAATAATTTAGTTCTTCATATTTGGTTAGGAGATTTGCTCTATTTTCACCTGATCTTACTGACGTAGTAGTTAAAATATAATTCAATTTTCCTCAAGGATTTAATATCTTATTACAAATCAGGATTTTGTACTTTCCAAGTAAAATAATTAAAACAAAAATGGACATCTTAACTTGCCTGCCAATACAATTTTACTCTCCACCTATGGATTTTTACTCTCCGGGACCAGGTCATGAAATGAAAAATCCAACACTGCCTGTGACCATACTTGTGTAAGGTTAGGTTAGGTTTGATAATGTTATTACTAATATTACTAATAAATATAAATCTGGTGATGTCATACAGGCTTCCATATGACTCCAGACCAACAACCATGATAGTAACCTTGAACCTTGATGTTCTTGTGACACCGGCTGTGACAGTGACACCAGCCCTACTGATACCATTATTGTTATGGATGGTTGCAAGTGGTGCTACTCATGAGGATACTGTAAAATAATGGGAAATGTATTTGTTCTCAAAGCTTAATTGAACTGATTTTGTTTCAAGATACATTTCCTGCACTGGTCTTTGCTGTATAAATGTTTTAAATTAATCTGGCAAAGTCTATGGATTTTTGGGCAAACATTTCAATTTGAGGTTCAAAAGATTGTGATACCTGTGTACCTTCATCAGCATTGTGTGCATTGGCTTAGATGCTTGGATGCTAAAAGTAACATTCAAACCATGTAATTTGGTGACAAGTGTGGTGATTTTTAGCCAGCGCCCTGCCTGTGCTTGGCACCACCTTTGCAGTGTGTGTGTGTGTGGGGGGGGGGGGGGGGGGGCATCTGAACTCCCCCTTCTAACTCAGTTCCTATGCCTATGGGGATTAGGCAGAATAAAAAAAAAACACTGTTGAATAGCTCATCGAAAATCGTGCCAAAACTATTTTGTGTCATGTTTTGGCTCAGGTCAATATTGAGGTCATAACTCATAAGAGGTCATCAAATGTCAGATTTGCTCATTTTAGGACTTTGCTCCAGAAACCCCCAAATATCATGGGAACTATGACAGCTAAGAACAAACAGGAAAAACAATTGAAAGCTCTTGAAAAATGCAATCCCATTGGTGTCCTCAAATTTTAGCTCAGGTCAATAGTTTAGGCTCCAGAGGTCAGCAAAGGCAAAAAGGTAATTTTGGGCAAATACAACTTTTCGTTAATAACTTATGTAATCAAGATAGGGCAATAATTGTAGCGTCATCGTGTTTGTCTCGTCAAGGCGCTTTGAATCATACCCATTGCAAGTGGTTTAGGTCAAATTCAAAATTTGAACTCGGGTCAAGGTCATCCAAAGTCGTATGGCAGTCCAGGTAAGTCACAATGCACATATTCGCAAGGCCCTATAACCGGGTAAAGACACAAGCCATTTGACCTTGAACTCGGCGGGCCGCCGGATGACGTCACGGGCGGGGCTCGGCTCCTTCGTCGGCGCCGCGCTCGAGCGCATGGCTGTAACTCGTAAACGACAACAAAAAAAAATGCCACCCTATAGAGACATATTTTCGGAATCAGCGCATCGAGGAGGCTCTGTATGCAAAATTTGGGGCAAATCGAGACACCTCGGAATATCGCACTGCCAGTGTGATATCTGATGCTGCTAACTTGACGAACGTCAGCCATCGAAACCCGCACGCAACACGCCACCAACAGACTATTCAATTTCAACTATTGCGCTATTGCTAGCAGACATCTTGCAATTTGATTTGTGCAACGCTCTGCCGCCAGTGACGTCAAATCACGTTTTGTGAACACCGACGAGGCGACCTATATGGCGCTCAAGCGCTGTCACCCCCTGCATATTCGGAAGCGGCTCGACAAGATAAATACAGTGGTATGGTCTCACATCTGTATCATTATTCAGTAAAAAGTTATTGACAAAAACGGGTTGGTGATCTCAGATGACCTTGTAATGGTCTCTGAGCAAAAATTGTACCTGCGTCATCAATCATGCTCTATAATTACATGATCCTGAAAGAATTTGCCTGTTCTGATGTGTATTCTCTGAACAGGAAGCGCGGGCCGCCGTTTTTCCGCTATTTTCGAAAAACCTTAGCGGTACCTATATAAATGAAAAATGAAAACACTGACATGTTTATTCCTCACAGCAAACATTACACTATATTCATATACACACCCATTTAGTGTAATTCCCTGGATATTTCTATTAACCATTATTTTAATTTGTTTCACAGATGTGAGTTGTGAACAGCCTTCAACATGGCGTTCTTTAGGAACCTGAAGAACCTATTCTCTGTCGGCGGCGAGACGAGCGCCTCGAAACGGCGGCGGGCGCTCAGCAATGTCAAGGTGGACTCCAACCCCGAGGAGTTCTGGGAGCTGCAGGGAGAGATAGGGGATGGCGCCTTCGGCAAGGTGTACAAGGTATGTACTTGTGCAAGGTACAAAGTGTGCAAAAAAGGTGTGGTCGTAATGTCTTGAGGATTTCTTAAAATCGCCACATGAAATATGTTTTCTCGACTTTTGGCAGCTTTTTGCGACGTTGATGACTTTTGGTGATTGTTGGTGACGTTTATCATCGTGTTCATCACCAGAAAATGTTCACCTCTGACTTGCTTTTGTGTATACATAATTAATTAGATAGAGCAATAAATAAATTACGCTACAGGTGTTTGTGTCGCCAAACTGGTCCGGTGTGTCTCCGTTTTGCACATGACGGTACCACCCCCGACAGGCCGTGCATCGCACCTCTGGCCTGGTCTCCGCCGCCAAGGTCTGCGAGATGGGCGATGAGGATGAGCTGGAGGGCTTCATGGTCGAGATCGACATCCTCACAGAGATGCAGCACAAGAACGTGGTCCAGCTCATCGACGCCTACCTGATGAAAAAACAGCTCTGGGTGAGTGGAGAGGGATGTGGAAGGATGGGAGAGGAGGGGAGAGAACAGCTCTGGGTGAGAGGAGAGGGATGTGGAAGGATGGGAGAGGAGGGGAGAGGAGGGGAGAGGAGGGGAGAGAAGGGGAGATAAGGGGAGAGAACAGCTCTGGGTGAGAGGAGAGGGATGTGGAAGGAGGGGAGAGGAGGGGAGAGAACAGCTCGGGGTGAGAGGAGAGGGATGTGGAAGGATGGGAGAGGAGGGGAGAAAACAGCTCTGGGTGAGAGGAGAGGGATGTGGAAGGATGTGAGAGGAGGGGAGAGAAGGGGAGAGAAGGGGAGAGAACATATCTGGGTGAGAGGAGAGGGATGTGGAAGGATGGGAGAGGAGGGGAGAGAACAGCTCTGGGTGAGAGGAGAGGGATGTGGAAGGATGGGAGAGGAGGGGAGAGAACAGCTCTGGGTGAGTGGAGAGGGATGTGGAAGGATGGGAGAGGAGGGGAGAGAACAGCTCTGGGTGAGAGGAGAGGGATGTGGAAGGATGGGAGAGGAGGGGAGAGAACAGCTCTGGGTGAGAGGAGAGGGATGTGGAAGGATGGGAGAGGAGGGGAGAGAACAGCTCTGGGTGAGTGGAGAGGGATGTGGAAGGATGGGAGAGAACAGCTCTGGGTAAGTGGAAGGATGGGAGAGGAGGGGAGAGAACAGATCTGGGTGAGAGGAGAGGGATGTGGAAGGATGGGAGAGGAGGGGAGAGGAGGGGAGAGAAGGGGAGAGAAGGGGAGATAAGGGGAGAGAACAGCTCTGGGTGAGAGGAGAGGGATGTGGAAGGAGGGGAGAGGAGGGGAGAGAACAGCTCTGGGTGAGAGGAGAGGGATGTGGAAGGATGGGAGAGGAGGGGAGAGAACAGCTCTGGGTGAGAGGAGAGGGATGTGGAAGGAGGGGAGAGAACAGCTCTGGGTGAGTGGAGAGGGATGTGGAAGGATGGGAGAGGAGGGGAGAGGAGGGGAGAGAACAGCTCTGGGTGAGAGGAGAGGGATGTGGAAGGATGGGAGAGGAGGGGAGAGAACAGCTCTGGGTGAGAGGAGAGGGATGTGGAAGGATGGGAGAGGAGGGGAGAGAACAGCTCTGGGTGAGTGGAGAGGGATGTGGAAGGATGGGAGAGGAGGGGAGAGGAGGGGAGAGAACAGCTCTGGGTGAGAGGAGAGGGATGTGGAAGGATGGGAGAGTAGGGGAGAGAACAGCTCTGGGTGAGAGGAGAGGGATGTGGAAGGATGGGAGAGAACAGCTCTGGGTAAGTGGAAGGATGGGAGAGGAGGGGAGAGAACAGATCTGGGTGAGAGGAGAGGGATGTGGAAGGATGGGAGAGGAGGGGAGAGAACAGCTCTGGGTGAGAGGAGAGGGATGTGGAAGGATGGGAGAGGAGGGGAGAGAACAGCTCTGGGTGAGAGGAGAGGGATGTGGAAGGATGGGAGAGGAGGGGAGAGAACAGCTCTGGGTGAGAGGAGAGGGATGTGGAAGGATGGGAGAGGAGGGGAGAGAACAGCTCTGGGTGAGAGGAGAGGGATGTGGAAGGATGGGAGAGGAGGGGAGAGAACAGCTCTGGGTAAGTGGAGAGGGATGTGGAAGGATGGGAGAGGGGGAGAGAACAGCTCTGGGTGAGTGGAGAGGGATGTGGAAGGATGGGAGAGGAGGGGAGAGAACAGCTCTGGGTGAGTGAAGGGGGGGTGGGCAGGGGTGGGACGGAATGCAGAGGGGGAGGGGGTGCTTCTCTGGGTGTGGGCGATGTTAGTGGAATGTTGAAGAGTCGTGGGTGAGCTGACGGATCCGTGTCATTGATGGATACCTCGCATTCCTGACTCGTCAATACTGAAGTTATTTCTGAGGGTCAGTTTAGTGAAAGAATGGTTGCTACGGAGTGAAGATAAGCAGTGAAGATGCCGTCTCTCTGCTGAGCCTAGAGCCGTTACATTCACGGAAGCCACGTAAGCGGCTGAATATCTGACAGCATCAGACGGGTGGTGGGCGCCATGTTGTGAAATGTGTTGCGATGACACGGACATGGCACCAAAATGATGTTGAACTCTGGGTAAATGTCCATGCAGTTAGTCGTCCACGCTAAAATGAATAAGTTGTTTATTTTTCTTGAGCGCCGTATAACCGCAGAAGTGTTGACGCCCTTAAACCCAAAACACTTCATTTTTGCTCTCAAATGTTTTAAATGTGATAGCTGAGGCATAATGTTGTTTTGATTGCTATACAATATGTCATGGAAGTTAGAAATAGTATATTTTCACTGTTAGAAATAGCGTATGGTCCGGCCGCCATTATATCCTGAAACAAAGGCAGCATTGCCGATGGTGCAGGAGCGAAGCTGTTGGCCCGTCGTAAAACCCTCAACAACAACAAGCAAACTTGTCGCTTCTTTATGTCGTACACTGGACATGCTCGAGCCAAATGAGCTGCCGCGCCGGTACTATATTCTACCGGCTCTGTTCCCTGACGGTGTCATGAACGTAATGCGGCTCGGGCGGTTCGGTCCATTGTTTGTCGGCCACATTCCCTATGAGTCATGGCGTGGCGCGAGGCAGTCGGGGAATATTGAACAATGCCCACCGCGCGTCCTCGCGTACCCGCAGAGGCCGCATAACACGGGGAGAACGTACAGACCGTCCCGCCCGTCAGGAAGGAAGGTTGTGGCACAGGAGTACCTGGCACAGGGGGGTACCCGGCACAGGGGAGTACCCGGCACAGGGGGTACCTGTCACGGAGTACCTGGCACAGGGGAGTACCGGGCACAGAGGGGGGGTACTGGGCACAGGGGAGTACCTAGCACAGGAGAATGTCTTGCACAGGGAGTACCTGGCACAGGGGAGTACCTAGCACAGGGGAGAACCCGGCACAGGGGGTACCTGTCACGGAGTACCTGGCACAGGGGAGTACCGGGCACAGGGAGTACCGGGCACAGGGAGTACCGGGCACAGGAGAGTTTCTGGCACAGGGGAGTTTATGGCACAGGGGAGTACCTAGTACAGGAGAGTTTATGGCACAGGGGAGTGCCTAGCACAGGAGAGTTTATGGCACAGGGGAGTACCTAGCACAGGAGAGTTTATGGCACAGGAGAGTACCGAGCACAGGGGGGAGGGTACCAGGCACAGGGGGGGGGGGGGAGTACCTGGCACAGGGGAGTACCTAGCACAGGGAGTGCCTGGCACAGGGGAGTACCTAGCACAGGAGAGTTTATGGCACAGGGGAGTACCTAGCACAGGGGAGTACCTAGCACAGGAGAGTTTATGGCACAGGGGAGTACCTAGTACAGGAGAGTTTATGGCACAGGGGAGTACCTAGTACAGGAGAGTTTATGGCACAGGGGAGTACCTAGCACAGGAGAGTTTATGGCACAGGAGAGTTTATGGCACAGGGGAGTACCTAGCACAGGAGTTTATGGCACAGGGGAGTACCTAGCACAGGAGAGTTTATGGCACAGGGGAGTACCTAGTACAGGAGAGTTTATGGCACAGGGGAGTACCTAGTACAGGAGAGTTTATGGCACAGGGGAGTACCTAGCACAGGAGAGTGTATGGCACAGGGGAGTACCTAGCACAGGAGAGTTTATGGCACAGGGGAGTACCTAGCACATGCGAGTTTATGGCACAGGGGAGTACCTAGCACAGGAGAGTTTATGGCACAGGGGAGTACTTAGCACAGGAGAGTTTATGGCACAGGGGAGTACCTAGCACAGGAGAGTTTATGGCACAGGGGAGTACTTAGCACAGGAGAGTTTATGGCACAGGGGAGTACCTAGCACAGGAGAGTTTATGGCACAGGGGAGTGCGTGGCACAGGAGAGTTTATGGCACAGGGGAGTGCCTAGCACAGGAGAGTTTATGGCACAGGGGAGTACCTAGCACAGGATAGTTTATGGCACAGGGGAGTACGTCCTAGCACATGAGAGTTTATGGCACAGGGGAGTACCTAGTACAGGAGAGTTTATGGCACAGGGGAGTACCTAGCACAGGAGAGTTTATGGCACAGGGGAGTGCCTGGCACAGGAGAGTTTATGGCACAGGGGAGTACCTAGTACAGGAGAGTTTATGGCACAGGGGAGTACGTCCTAGCACAGGAGAGTTTATGGCACAGGGGAGTACCTAGTACAGGAGAGTTTATGGCACAGGGGAGTACCTAGCACAGGAGAGTTTATGGCACAGGGGAGTGCCTGGCACAGGGAAGTTTCTGGTGGCAGTTCTTTGAGCTGGGTTCGGGTGGAGGTTTCCTGCACGCCCAAATCGTTGCCTGGTAACCCAAGAAGTTGTTTGTGCTGACATGTGTATGGCTGGTTATGGAGACAGATTAACACTCGCCCTAAGAGGGGCTGACGCCCCCCCCCCCCCCCCTGAGGTTTTTCTTAAATAACTTTTTACAGATGCGGCGCATCTTGCTGACATTTTCGGTAGCTGAGTTTGCAACAATTATACGTATGCTGTGAAAATTTAATTGAAATTGGTCAAGTAGTTTGGGAGATAATCATGTTTTGATGATGTCATGTTGGTTATAAAAAAAAAACGAGAAATATTGGAAAAATCGTGGAAAACAGAGTTTTAAAGAAAATTGCAAACGCAATTTACCAAAGATACAAAATGGCATTCTCTTTAAAATGGCAATCTCGGATTTGCAAAATTTTGCGTTTTTGACCCCTAAAATTCAAAATAACTGATATTTTTGGGAAAATCACCACACATCAAAAAAGTTTTCAAAGATGTTAAAAAAACCGGAATATATGTGAGAGAACTGAGTATGGACAATGCCCATACCAAATTTCAAAGCAATATCTTCATTTTTGACGGAGTGATGGCTCCCTAAGTGTAAGAAACTGATTAAGTCATTTTTTTAAATAACGTTTTTTTACCTTTTTTACATGATACGAACAAATAATTACCTTTTCTGTATTTCTGACCCAAAACTGGTCTAGGAACATGCCTTTTTATTTACATTTATCAATTTCTAATTTTGAGGTTTTCTGAAGAGCAAAATCGCTGTTCTGGACGTGGTAAATCCGAGGTCATTCACTTGACCTGGAAAGTCATCCGTTGACCCGAAACCTAAAAATCGCATACTGTTAAATTCCTCTCATGACAGGCAACATGCTGGTTCTTACCGCATTGCTCTAAGTTGCTTGGTTTGGAAGTTAACAGGGGGCCTCTCAGCCCCCCCCCCCGTAGGGCGAAGGTGAAAAAAAAACTCCCGTAGGGCGAGGGTTAAAGGGAGAGGGGCCCGCATGACGAGACAATGGCGCTAGCAATAAAGCTGAGTTGACTTTGCAACTAAATGTTCATTTTTCAACATATTTCCTGGGGACTTCTCAGACTGCCGGGGCATGATATCTTTTCGAGTTTAATAACAATTTCGACTCCCGTAGATATATCGACGATGGATTTGCTGGGTTTTGCGCCTGACTCATGCTATGACTATTCAAATGCATTTCGTTTGCTGCGGGAGCGTGTGACGTCATCTGTCCTTGTTCTATCGATGTCATCCGATGACCTCATCTTCCGATGCTGCTAGAGTGATGTGACGTCATCTTTCCGTGATACCAATCCTGCAAGAGGTTTATGACGTCATCTGGGCGTACTTCAGCTGCTGTGACTTCCAAGGGCGGATCCAGCCGGCTGTTTTAACCACCGTTTTTAGCGGACCTTACCTACCCCAATTTCGAATTTCTTCCCGGATTTGGGCCACTTTATTTGGTAACCACATGATTTCTAATTATTTCTTTATTTGGATTTTGTTTAGCTTTTCAACCTTTTGGGATATCGAAAAAGGAAAGATGTCAGCTGGCAGTTTGTATTGTTCCGACATTGCCTTACACTGAGCAAAACTATGTCAATTGTCAGCTGTACCCAAGGGCGTCGCCGATAATTTTGTAGTGGGGGGTCGGCTGAAATGACGAAAAAATATACCCCATTTTTATGCGTGCATTTAAGCTTTTGTTTTAAAAAATGTGGATTCTCATGTTATACGGTACTTGTTATTTAGCAGCGCGAAATGTTTACGGGTTTGCCTGATAAAAAACAGAAAGATAGGCGGTGGGCCTTGTAGAGAATAAGAAGCTAAACATGCTATTCATTCAATTAATTGTTACAACGAACCGCAGACGATGGCGATGGCTTCGTTATGACGATGGCCATCGATGTGACGCCGCGAAGCGGCGTGAAAACGTTAATTTTGGGTCGTGGAAATCGAAATTGTAATATTGGAACCAGACCGTGATTGGAGCCAAGCCTCGGGTAACCCCTATTCCTGGTTGCACATCTTAGTATGATGGCAAATGTTGAAATTAAGGTAGTTTTTCATATACATATTCTTCGGATAGTAAATCACGATGACCGGTGACAGTCAGCGTTCAATAGTACATATGATAATAATAACTGTATACATATGTACCGAACTGTAACAAACAACTGGTAACAGTGCAAATGGTTTGAAAGCAGCAAGAGGCAGAACGACTTTTCCTCGCACAAATGGTCCCTGTGGATCTGGAGGAGCCTGGGGCGAGATGGCTTCGGGAGATGGTCCTGGCCTGGTCCCACTATTAGCTCTTCGGTCCAGCAAGTTGGGCCCCGCTGGAGCAGCTTCCGGGTGCCGATGTCCGCGTCTTTGCGTTCGCGTCGCCTTTTTCGGAACTCGGCAGACTAGCTACTAGCATGTAGCCGCTTGAAAGTTAACATTTTATGAAGGGAGTGGGCCCTGGAGCTAGTAATTAGGTACCGCCAAGGAGAGACTCTGCCAGACACTTAATTAAATCATTTTCCCATTTTCCAAATTTGTATAAGCAATTGCGTATTTTGTGTCATGCTGCGAAGCGGCGCGAAATTTTCAAGTTTTCACTGTGGATAGCTGGATTTTGACTGCTGCAAAGGCAATTTTTACAACTGTACCGTGTACGTCCGACCGTTTGGGGGAATCATAGTTCCAGGACCTTTGGGGGGGAGGTATGACCTCTTCCCCCCCCCCTGGATCCGCCCCTGGTAACTTCACTGGTACCGTGCTACATTTGCTTAATGAGTTTGTGACGTCACTGGTGTCGTGTTTCGCGAGTGTGACGTCACTGGTGTCGTGTTTGGCAGATGCTGCTGGAGTTTTGTGACGGCGGCGCGGTGGACTCGATCATGGTGGAGCTGGACCGCGGCCTGAAGGAGCCGCAGATCGCCTACATCACGCGCGGCATGGTCGAGGGCCTGCAGTACCTGCACCAGCACAAGGTGGTGCACCGCGACATCAAAGCCGGCAACGTGCTGCTCACCACCGACGGCGGCGTCAAACTCAGTGAGTGGGGCTGGTGCTGAACTCAGGGGCGTCAAACTCAGTGAGTCATACTGGTGCTAAACTCAGGGGCGTCAAACCCAGTGAGTCATACTGGTGCTAAACTCAGGGGCGTCAAACTCAGTGAGCAATGCTGGTGCTAAACTCAGGGGCATCAAACTCAGTGAGTGACGCTGGTGCTGAACTCAGGGGCGTCACTCAGGGGCGTCAAACTCAGTGAGTGGTGCTGGTGCTAAACTCAGGGGCATCAAACTCAGTGAGCAATGCTGGTGATAAACTCAGGAGCGTCAAACTCAGTGATTAGTGTCACATGAGCTTCAGTAACGGCTCCATTCACCAGTGTGCTTTGGCCGTGTGGTAGTGTGTGATGCCATATATGGGCAGTGGGTGTTTGGTGTAATTTGGGTCTCGGCGTGGGGTATGCGGTGTAGTTGTATGGCCGTCATCTTGAAAGCTATATAGTTTAGGTCGGTGGGGCCTGTGGGTGAATGGATGTCATTATGTGTTGATACGTCGCATATGAGAAACAAAGTGCTACTCAAGGCCGTAGCACTTTGGCCATGTGGCCTAGATGTCACATGTGCTTGTCTCCCAATCTTATATATAGTCGAGTCGAGTAGTTGTTGATATGTCTGTTGACTTATTTAACACTGCAAATTTTGACTTCGGTGAAATATTTATGCCGATTCTGGCAGACGATTATTATCGCTATGCATCCAATATTTATCATTTTTGCATCCTCAAAACATTTTCACCCTTACACTTAGCGACACCAATACTGATGCCAGTATAGCCCGACAGCCGGACACCCTGCCACCCCTACCCAATATCACACACCCCCTCTGCGCGTGTCCCTTCAGCCGACTTCGGCGTCTCTGCCAATAATAAGCACACGCTGCAAAAGCGCACGACCTTCATCGGCACGCCGTACTGGATGGCCCCCGAGGTTATCATCTGCGAGACCTCGCCCACCGAAACGTACGACTACAAGTCGGACATCTGGTCGCTGGGGATCACCATGATCGAGTTCGCGCAGAAGGTACGGCCACGCGGCGACGCGGCGGGGCGGGCTGGTTGGTGGGCTGCGGCGTTTGGTAGGTCCGTTATTGGGTTATAGATTCACTCGGCGGTTGCATTGACATTGATTATTTCATGGGTAACGCAACAATCGGTTGACTACAGGATTGGCAGTGTTAGTATCGTCTTTGGTTGACTAATCAAAATAGCAAAAAGTTAATTCGTTTGTCATTGGTTCACTACTTGAATGATTCAACGAACCAATCAGTGTATGTTTGTCAAATAAGGGAGTGTCCGGAATCAGCTGATGGGAAGTTGGTGGTTAAGCTGTTCAGCTGCCACGGGCGCGCGCTCAGAGTGTGTGCGTTTACCGGTGACCTGGTCCGTTTCCGTTTTGCCATCGCGTGATTCTGTTGCCGCTATTGATGTTTAAATCGCGTGCGTTGCTGCTCGTCTGCTGCCCATTGTGTTCGTTTCTTTCTGCCCCAACAATGGGTGTTATTTCCGGAGGTCATTGACCCTGCAGCTGTCTCTGACCAATGTCCGTCCATGCTGGGAAAGGGAGGTGTAGGAAGTAAAACGTCATGCGCTCTCCGGGGTTAGGAAATAATTGATAATAACTGCCCGACCTGGCTTCTCGCGTAGCATTCGCTCTGTTTGGCGATTTTGATAGTCCGTTAGGGGTTTTGACGAGTTGTTTAGCGATTGTGATGGTCTGTTTGGCGGCTTTGTCCAGTCAACTGTAACACGTGCTGTTAGAAACCGCTGCCGACTGCCCAACCTGAACCTGAACCTGCACCTGGATCGAGACGCTCTCTTTTGCTCTCACATTGTGACCATTTCGTATTAGGCGTGTATTTCGCAACCTGTGTCGCAACTCGTGTCGTACCCACAAGTGTTGACAGAATGTCGCGTGCATGTCTTCAGCGACCCGTGAGTGTAATTGTCCACGGCTTCTCAGCTGTATGTCCAGCTCGATGGTACTTCGTCGCTGATCCGTGACCTGTGCGACCCGTGACCCGTGTGACCCGTGTGACCCATGTGACCCGTGTGACCCATGTGACCCGTGACCCGTGTGACCTGTGACCCGTGTGATCTGTGTGACCTGTGACCCGTGTGATCTATGTGACCTGTGACCCGTGTGACATGTGACCCGTGTGACCCGTGTGACATGTGACCTGTGTGACCCATGTGACCCGTGTGACCTGTGACCCGTGTGACCCGTGTGACCTGTGACCCGTGACCCGTGTGACATGTGACCCGTGTGACCCCTGTGACCTGTGACCCATGTAACCCATGTGACCTGTGTGACCCATGTGACCCGTGTGACCCATGTGACCCGTGTGACCCGTGTGACCCGTGTGACCCGTGTGACTCGTGTGACCCGTGTGACCCGTGTGACCCGTGTGACCCGTGTGACCCATGTGACCCGTGTGACCCATGTGACATGTGACCCGTGTGACCTGTGTGACGTGTGACCTGTGACCCATGTGACCCGTGTGACCCGTGTGACCCGTGTGACCTGTGACCCGTGTGACCTGTGACCCGTGTGACTTGTGGCCCATGTGACATGTGACCTGTGACCCATGTGACCCATGTGACCCATGTGACCCATGTGACCCTTGCGCCCGTGCAGGAGCCGCCGTATAACGAGCTGAACCCGGTGCGGGCCATGCTGCGGATACAGAAGTACGACCCGCCCAGCCTGGACCGGCCCAGCCAATGGAGCAGAGAGTTCGTCGCCTTCATCAACGCCTGTCTCAAAAAGGAGCCCGGAAAGCGGTCCGACACCGCCGACTTGCTGGAGGTGGGTGACGGGCCGCGGTTCACATGGCTCTCATCCCACACGGTGGAGACCGTTTAGGGAGGGAGTGGGAGGGGTTTGCGTGCTTTGGAAGGCTCGTACCGGCGTCTCAGCTCTAAGTGTTTTGTATGGACGCCATATAATCTGGGCAGTTGTGTCGTCCGTCAGCCAAGACCATCATCATCGCCAGTGTTGTATAGGCAGTCGTGGGCTCGGCGCCGGGCAGCAGCTGTGACGTGTCGCAAATCGGTCCCCGTGCGGGCTGTATCGGTGACGCCGTCCGGCCTCCCTGTCAGCAGATATTGCCGCTATCTGCCCCCCGGTGCCGGGCCGGGTTTATGACTGGGCGGGGCCGGCTTTATGACTGGGCGGGGCCGGGCCGGGTTTATGACTGGGCGGGGCCGGCTTTGACTGGGCGGGGCCGGGCCGGGTTTATGACTGGGCGGGGCCGGCTTTGACTGGGCGGGGCCGGGCCGGGTTTATGACTGGGCGGGCGGGGCCGGGTTTATGGCGGGGCGGGGCCGGGTTTATGACTCGGCGGCGCCGGGCCGGGTTTATGACTGGGCGGCGCCGGGGCGGGTTTATGACTGGGCGGCGCCGGGGCGGGTTTATGACTGGGCGGGGCCAGTGTCAGAAAAGTGGTTCCATGATCCAAGTTCGCGGAACAAATTTTTCGCCAGCGGCGGAACAAATTTTGTAATCCGTATACCAGTATTTTTGGCGTAATTTTTTATACGCGTTTCTACACGACCTAATTTCATATATGCCAATATGTGCATATATTATGGTGTGGAAAGTTGATGAATCGTCAGTCGTATTTATGTACAGATATGGTCTTGGCGTCAGTCGGGGACCGAGACTCCCGGGTCGTATGTTAGAAAGACATTGTATCGTTGCGTATGCGTATTTGGGGACTGGGCTCAAGTCTCATTCTAAAGTACTGCCGTCTTTTGCATAACGTGTTTTAGTGTCCCAGGGTTATCCATGGCCCCGATGACGATGATATCGGTGGCGGGGTTGTAACCTGAGTACGAAAACACTTTTTGGGAGGTTTTAACAAGTTTTTGGTTTAATTTTTGGAAACGTTTTCCTTTCCGAAATCACTGCAGAAATTTCGGGTGTTGGGAATTTGGAGGTTTCGCCTTACGAATTTGTTTGACAATTTGTGTCGCATCACTGTCACGTTCCGGCCATTGTTCGGAAAGTCAAGTCTCAGTCTTTTTTATGCTCGTCAGCCATTTGCACCCGCAGACTATACACAATTATTCTTAACAGTCAAAGTTTTCACGGAACAAAACTTCCAAGTTCAGAAAAATGGAGAAACGGGCCACTTTTCTGACACTGGGCGGGGCCGGGCCGGGTTTATGACTGGGCGGCGCCGGGGCGGGTTTATGACTGGGCGGGGCCGGGTTTATGACTGGGCGGGGCCGGGCCGGGTTTATGACTGGGCGGGGCGGGGGCGGGTTTATGCCTGGGCGGGGCGGGCCGGGTTTATGCCTGGGCGGGGCGGGCCGGGTTTATCCTGGGCGGGGCCGGGCGGGTTTATGACTGGGCGGCGCCGGGGCGGGTTTATGACTGGGCGGGGCCGGGTTTATGACTGGGCGGGGCCGGGCCGGGTTTATGACTGGGCGGGGCGGGGGCGGGTTTATGCCTGGGCGGGGCGGGCCGGGTTTATGCCTGGGCGGGGCCGGGCGGGTTTATGACTGGGCGGGGCGGGGCTGGGCGGGACTGACGCCATGACGCCTGAGAGGCTACCGAGGCAGCTGCTCACCGTGACTTCGGCGAGGCGTCGAGACGAAAACCAGTGGTTAGGGAATAGGATGACTGTCAGAAAAGTTTGGGAGAACGGTCGCGGCTGGATCGGGGTATTTGCGCATCACTGGCGGTCGTTTACTGAAAACAGGTCATGAGCAATCTACCAACGTAACTCAATCAATCTCAAACACTCAAACAATCTACCAACGTAACTCAATCAATCTCAAACACTCAAACAATCTACCAACGTAACTCAATCAATCTCAAACACTCAAACAATCTACCAACGTAACTCAATCAATCTCAAACACTCAAACAATCTACCAACGTAACTCAATCAATCTCAAACACTCAAACAATCTACCAACGTAACTCAATCAATCTCAAACACTCAAACAATCTACCAACGTAACTCAATCAATCTCAAACACTCAAACAATCTACCAACGTAACTCAATCAATCTCAAACACTCAAACAATCTACCAACGTAACTCAATCAATCTCAAACACTCAAACAATCTACCAACGTAATTTATCCATGTTACGGTGATCATCGACTGGGATATAGGTTATCGGAGAGGATAACGATAGGTTATCGGAGAGGATAACGTATCGCTTGCCGCTAGTCCAGAAAAGCTTATGGCCCGCTGCCCATCATATTGGCTGTGACGTCATGTTCGGTGACGAACCTGCCTCAGACGAAGCTTTAGCGGCGTGGGGGTTTGTAGAGCTGACCTCAATCGCGACTATTATGTGGCGCTAAGCCAGAACGGAACGATGCTGTGATTGGTACGGGATTAGATCGCTAGCCCCTGTCGTGTTCCCCATCCGTTGGTACACGCATGGATGATGGACTCTTGTTTGTTTTGGAAGCCTCGTCCCGACTTGGCTCAGGTCTCGACGGGGTTGATTTTATTGGTGGTGACCCCGCTCTGAAACTCAGCGTCACCCGCAGGAGGGTCGTCGTGACCATTTTTCAAAGTCATGTAGTATCGTTTAGGGTATCTCTCCAGAGACTTTTTATGTTTATTCTTCGCAAATGTCTTGACTCGACTGATATTGGTATAAATATCGTGCGTTGCCTATTGACAGTCTGTCTATGGATGAATAATGATCTCTGCTGTAACATCCTTGATAGCTTAGTCGTGTTATTTGTCGATGGAAAGTAATGACAACTGACCGCCACAAATCTCACGAAATATCGTATTTTTAGGGGCGAAGAACCAAGAATGCTGAATTTGTCGGACAAACTCTTGATAACGCTCATATTGTAATACCCGAAGATAGACGGCGAAACTATGTTATTTTTGGTGTCTAACAACTGGTATCGCCGTCAGCTCGTATGCCCGCCGCCTGACCCTTTATGCCTCACCCTCGGCGGGTATGACTGACCCGCCCGGTGCCCCGACCCGTCCGGTGCCCCGACCCGTCCGGTGCCCCGACCCGTCCGGTGCCCCGACCCGTCCGGTGCCCTGACCCGTCCGGTGCCCTGACCCGTCCGGTGCCCTGACCCGTCCGGTGCCCTGTGACTTCCGGCAGCTGCCGTTCATTAACCGTACGCTGGACAACAAGCCGATCCGCGAGCTGCTGCTCGAGTACAAGGCCGACGTCGACGAGGGCTTCGAGGACGCCGTCGAAGATGTAAGGCTCCTTACCGACGGGACCGAATTTCTGTCTCTCTGTCTCTCTCTGTCTCTGTCTCTGTCTCTGTCTCTGTCTCTGTCTCTGTCTCTGTCTCTGTCTCTGTCTCTGTCTCTGTCTCTGTCTCTGTCTCTGTCTCTGACTCTGACTCTGTCTCTGACTCTGTCTCTGTCTCTGTCTCTGACTCTGACTCTGTCTGTCTCTGTCTGTCTGTTTGTCTGTTTGTCTGTTGTTTGTCTGTTTGTCTGTCTGTCTGTCACGTCTGTGTCTGCCCGTGTTTGTGTGCGCCTGCCTGCTTTTGTTTAGCCGCGCCGGCGTGGAAATGGGGCTGACCTCCGTGTGCCTCTGTATCTATGCTGCGTATGCGTGCGTATGTGTATGTGTGTGTGTGTGTGTGTGTGTGTGTGTGTGTGTGTGTGTGTGTGTGTGTGTGTGTGTGTGTGTGTGTGTGTGTGTGTGTGTGTGTGTGTGTGTGTGTGTGTGTGTGTGTGTGTGTGTGTGTGTGTCTGTGTCTGTGTCTGTGTCTGTGTCTGTGTCTGTGTCTGTGTCTGTGTCTGTGTGTCTGTGTGTGTCACCTGTTGTATCATGTCGTGTCGTGTCGTGTCGTGTCGTGTCGTGTCGTGTCGTGTCGTGTCGTGTCGTGTCGTGTCGTGTCGTGTCGTGTCGTGTCGTGTCGTGTCGTGTCGTGTTGTATCGTGTCGTGTCGTGTGTATCGTGTGCGCGCGTGTGAAAAAGCTGTGTATGGCTTTACGGGAAGGGGCTGGGCAAGGTTTTCTTTGGGTGAGGTGAAGATGTGGTCGTCTGTATGCTCTAATTCGCCAGGGGAGGATAGTGCCTGCTTGGGACTTTATCCTTGCCGTTAGACGCGAGTTGACGTCCAGACTTTGTCTGTTAATGGCATGCCACTGTACCATATGTCTGTCTGCCAGTCTCCGCGGTTTTGTGCGCTGCTTTAAATTTCTTCTGCCCCACCGATCGCCTGGTGCGGACTACCAGCTGCTGGTCTGGTGTCTGTGTAAGCTGAGGAGTCGGGTCTTAAATCACTCAGTCTTCTGCCCCACCGATCGCCTGGTGCAGACTACCAGCTGCTGGTCTGGTGTCTGTGTGTAAGCTGAGGAGTCGGGTCTTAAATCACTCAGTCGGGCTGTGTTTTGCACGCTGCCCAGAGTACGTCCGGACGGCGTCGGAAGGCTCCTCCGGAACCGAAGACGAAGGTAACGTCGCTCTGCCGAGGTCAGCTGATTCGGGGAGCGCTGTTTGGTGACTGCTTCGTTAGGTGTGAACCGGGATGTCGCAACGTGCATCTCTATCATTATCAGTATCGAGCTGTGTATCTTTGGTGCCGTGAAAATGGGATGTTCCGTGATCATTTTCGAACTAATCCCAAGTGTTATCACCTGATGTTTGGTGAGCTATGTGGTATCTCTGGGCTGGGCTGCCTTCCTTGTCTCGGAAGAGCGGGAGTCCTGTATGCCATCTAACCCATTCCGTCTCTCCACTCCGGCCACCTCAGCAGGACAGCAGTCGGGTATCTCGTATGAGCTACTCGGACGCGCTGACGGCGCCCTCCGAGGCCGACGAGGAGAGTCTCACCAACGGAGAGGTCGCCGCGCCGGCCGACGACAAGGTCAGTGTGCTGCTGCTGCCATCTGTTGACAACAGTGGAAACTGTAGGGTGACTGACCGTCACAGGCGCTCAATGCGCTGGAGTGTGTGGCCGATTTGTTGTGTTTTCCCGCTAAAGTAGTAGTAGGGAGGTTATTTTTTTCCTTCAGTGTATATATGTTGATACCGGTGTTGAGCGGGTGATAAGGTGAGAGTGTGGCTTACAGTTGTTCGTTATTCTTTGCAGGCGTCGCCGGCGGCTCAGAAATCGCCTCCATCGGCAGCCGCGGCCGAGCCAGCAGAAAAGCCTGCCGCTGAACCTACTGACAAAGCCGCCTCTCCAGTCAAGGAGCCCACAGTCCAGTCAGTCACACCCATCGAACCAATCACACCTTCTCAGCCAACCACACCCGGCAAAGCCGCCACTCCGCCACAAACATCAACACCAGCTTCACCCTCATCACCGCCTCAACCAGCAACACCACCTCAACCAGTCACTGAGTCGACCTCGCCACCAACGTCAGAACCCGTCACTCCAGCAGCGGCACCGGCTGCCGAGGAATCGCGTGAACAGCGGAAGAAGTCCCCGGCACCAGCTGCACCGCCACTGCCGCCGCCGCCACCCCCGCCACCGCCGCCGCCCCCACCTCCACCGCCTACACCACCAGCGGAGGCAGACGAGGGTCCGCCGTCGCTCCGCCACGCCGGCCAGCGGCCTTTGGTGACAGCCGAGCCGGTGGTGGTGCACTCGTTCGGCAGTGATGGCGGCGGCACAACACGTGTCATCCTCGGAGGAGGAGGAGAAGGAGGAGGAGGCGATGGGGACGCCCCGCCGGCGGCCGAGGACAGGTCAGCGCGGGTACTGGTGGTCACGACAGGTCCGTCGGGCGCGAATACAGGTGAGAGGGAAGAGTAACGTCGGAAGAGGAGGTGAGGCGGGGCTGGTTGTTTGGGTGTAGTGGTCCAGCGCTGGTCATGGGCTGAGAAATATAGAGCCTGAATCACGATCGGTTGTCGGTTTGTTTGTGTATAGTTTGTACCGTCTGGGGCTTTGTGGAAAGTGTTCGATGTCAGTTGTCACGCTTATGTGTTGAATTCCGGCAATGTTTTGTTCTTAAGATTGAAACGGGGAACAACGTGCACATGGTCCGTGTCTGTTTGCGGGCTGTATTCGTTCTCGTCTTGTTTTGCTGTATCTGTACCAGCTGGGTCGGTCCGCTTGTTGTCTGCGTCCCTGACGTCCGTGTTCGTCTGTGTGCCGGTGTTGCAGCGGCGGAGCTTCCCTCTGCACTGCGCCCTCCGTCCACCCCACCGTCGGGCGCCGCCACCGCCGCCCCGCCGCTTGTTGTCTGCGTCCCTGACGTCCGTGTTCGTCTGTGTGCCGGTGTTGCAGCGGCGGAGCTTCCCTCTGTACCGCGCCCTCCGTCCACCCCACCGTCCGGCGCCGCCGCCACCGACCCACCGCCGGCCCGGCCTGGCGTGCTGGTACTCAGCACCGGCCAGCACCTGACGGGACCGACCACCGCGCGCGCAACGGCACCCCTGCCACCGCCCAAACCATCCCCGAGCCGGTCTGCGGCCGGCCCGCTGCCGCCGCCGCCGCCGCCACCGCCGGTGGGCGAGGAGGCGGCAGAGCGAGGTCTGCGGCTGGATGACAGCGAGGTGATGATAGGTGGAGGGAGTATCGTGGCCGCGCCGCCGCTGGAGCCCGACCCCGGGCCGCGCTTCCAGCTCACCCTGGAGGAGAGGGCAGACTCGCCCCCGCTGCCGCCGCCGCCGCCCACGCCGCCGCGGCTGTCGCTCGCTGGAGTGGGAGCCGAGGACGGGGCAGCGCATGTATCGGTCATCCAGGTAGACCCAGAGGAGGAGGAGGACTCGCGTGAGGACTCGCGTGAGGACTCGCGTGAGGACTCGCGTGAGGACTCACGGGAGGACTCGCGGGAGGATTCAGGTGAGGACTGATGGTCGGCGGAACGCGGAAGGACGGCGAGAGGACGTTTACGGGGTGCCATAACGTGGTGGGGGACTTTGTTAATTGTTTGTCTCGGTCTATTTTGGTTGGATTTGTGTCGCGTTTACTGCTATAGTTATGTCTTGCTGCTGACTTCGGAGTTCGGACTCATGTCGAAGGATTGCTGCTTGAGCGTTTGTGAACTCCTCGTCTTCCAGCCTGTTCGTAGCGCTCGGTCTCGTGCAGCGCCGGCAGCTCGGTTCAACTAGTGAACAGCTGTGTGTGTAACCTGCTTGATCACCCTGACTGCTTGTTTAAGCTATATCTCCTACGTCCTGCCACTCTTACCACCCGAATCCTGCTGTTGGCCGTCGAAACGCTCCTACTACCCGTCTCCCACCACACATGTACCGTTACCACGTCTCGTTCTCACTTTAAACCCCGCACCGTCGGCCGCGTCATTCCCTCCCCCCACTTCGCACCGTCACCACACAGTGCTGCCGTCCCCCGGGCCTGCTCCCTCGTCTCCCCGAGGTCACCCTTCAACAGTTGTGCTGTTCGCTGTGGTCTCACAGCAGCTATGTGTCCTCAGGCACGGCCACGGCCAACTCGCTCTCTATCGTGCTGAAGGGAACCACGGTGGGCAGCTCCGACGTGGACCAGATTGAAGACGACGACGTCTTCACGCCCGGCAAGGGAGGCAGCTCGGTGACGGTCAGTGCGTCGGACGGCCGGAGACGAGGGGGGAGAGTAGATGGGACACGGTGTGAGGTCGTACGGGACGGGAAGGTGAGCTGGGCTGGCAGGAGGGGCGCGGTTGCTATGCGGGCTGGTGCGCTGCTGATCGCGTTGTCGGTCAGTTATTCGTCAGCATGTGTGTCCAACTTTGGTTGGCTTCATTGTGTCGCCTTTGCTGTTGGTAAAGATAGATTCACCATCCTTTCTGGCATGGCTTGGTTAAAGGGACATTGCCACCTTTCTGAAAGTTGTCAAATATACGCCGGTTGTACCCGAAAATATGAAGTGCTGCTGAAAACGATGGTGATATTTTTTTCTCTCGAAAACTTCACTCAATTTATAATAAAGTTTTTTACATTTGGGTTGACGTCATTATTGAGCTAAATAGAGCTATAGATAAATCCTTTACGCTGCCAAAGTCTGGCACAATTTTTGTCAGACAATTCTGGCGATTCAAATACAAGCAGGTACCAGGTAAACTGTGTCGCACTCACTTGACCACCGAAGTCTTGTCACTGAAAGCTCCACATACCACACATCGAATTCTTGGCATCGTTTGAAAATTGCATTAGAGTTTCACTTTATAGAAGTCTAGTTATCCTGATATAAACCACGGTAAATATAATACACCCAGCGATCGAGAAACGAAACGCGTAAATATCTCCAAGGTTTTCCTTAAAACAAGTCGACTATCATCACCATTGGGTAAAGAGAGACGACGTCATCGGCTTTAAACCCCTATTCAAATACACGTGGGGTTTATTTGTTACAATTGTCAAGACCAAGCTCAAATTTCTTTTCGAATAGACCTATGTGGTTGTTTTAACTGCCACCCTACTTAATTTCAAAGCAAATCCAACAACATGGCTATCTCAACACAAAACTAATGTTAAGGTGAGAATGTCCCTTTAAGAGGATGAATATGCGACACGATTTAGTGTTGTGAGATGAGTTACATATTCCTAGTTTGATTGCGATTCGAATGCTGCAGCTGCTGTTAACGTTATACCTACACGCTATGGCTGAATTAGCTCGGTTCAGAATGCTTATTACCATCAGAGCATTGCCTTGCGCTGTCTGTCGCGGCGCGGCCGCTACTGCTTGTCGCTTGCCGGTTGTTAGCCTGTGGCTCCTGCCGCGCCTGACGCGCCTGACGCGCCTGCAGCGCCTGCAGCCGGGCACCAGCACGCCTGCCAGCGAGCGGAGCATGACGTCACCGGCCCAAAACGGCTGGGCGGCCGGCCGGCCGGCGCCGCAGCCGGCCGCCGTGGTGGAGGAGCCAGATGATGAGGAGGTGGTGATCAGGAAAAGGCGTCCAGCGCCGCCGCCGTCACAGGTAGGGTGACTCCGAGATGGTATGGTGCGAGAGCTGGTACAATTGGAGCTGACGCGTGGTCAGCTGGTGGGATAGGCGATGGGCGTCAATGGTGACCTAAATCAAAAACAGTCTTTTGTGGGGCTAAAGTTTGGATGGTGTCATCAGCGATGTGTATTGTATAGGAGTCGGCTTTATTCCATGGTGTCTGGAAGACCGCGGGGCTGGAAAGTAAGTCAGTGGCCTACCTAAGGCATGGCGCGTGCGCGAATGGTAGCAGTTTACTGCTGGGTTTCGCTGATGCCTGCCAGCTGGACGCCTTTTCGCCGGCTTTGGTATGGGCGAGCGCTAACTGGAGTTGGACCAGAGTCTGCGTAAATCGTATCGTAAATCAAAATAATTAACCATCTTGCATTTTCAGACACCGTATGTTATTGTCCTTACTGACAACTGGAATGTATTAATATTCGCCAAAGTTAGAGAACACTATTCTTGTCATTTCCGTTCCACACGCCCGCCCTCATATCAGACGTGCCTCGTATCAGACGCGTCGCCTCCGCCTCCGCCCCTGACGCCGCCACCCATCCCCCGGCCAGGACTCGTCCAACTCGTCCAGCGGCGGCAATCAGTCCTGTTCGTCCACGCTGAGTCGCTCCAAGGAGGAGATAGAAGCTTCCCGACTCCGCAAGAAGACGCGCAACCGCACGCGCCGCTTCGAGATCGACGGCGTGGTCATGACCACCACCACCAAGAAGGTGTTCTATGGCGATGGCGACACGCCGCTCATCGACGAGCACGCGCTGCGGAAGGCGGAGCTGCGGGACCTGAAGCTGCTGCAGAAGCAGGAGCAGAAACAGATCAGGGAGCTGCACGACAAGGTACGGCGGCAGCAGGGGAGAGGGATGCGAGGTGGGGGGCTGGAGAGAGAAACAGATCAGAGCTGCACGACAAGGTACGGCGGCAGCAGGGGAGAGGGATGCGAGGTAGGGGCCTGATGGTTGTGGGGCTGGTGCTTAGCGTAGGTTCCCGATTCACCGGCTTGCCTGGAACAGAATGCTGATCACATAGTGTTATAACGAACCGGCTAAAGCTCAGATCAGAGAAGCTCTCCTATTCTACCCTTCAACTCTAATTATGTTTCATGGGTGACTTGTCCGCTTCGTTTTGTGTTGGAAAACCAAACCACCGACCTAGTAACTATTGTTTTTAAAAAACGCGATACTCCTGCATTTTGCGCCTCTGTTCAGTCATATGCCAGCAATCCTGTCTCATTCCAATTATGCCTAGTTGGAATGAGACTATGCGTGTCTGCGTCTCTCACAGCTTTGTCTCATGCTATCATCTCACATCTTGTTCCGTCTGTTACAGTCGCAGCTGGCGCAGGACCAGCAGACGCGCCGGTTCGAGCAGGACCGCCAGCAGCTGCTACGCCAGCATGATACCGAGCTGGAGACGGCGCTGCGCCAGCACAAGGCGCAGCTGGAGCGAAGCGAGCAGCAGCAGGAGCAGGAGAAGCGCACCACCAGCAAGAAAGTCCGCGCAGAACAGGTCAGAGCGGGGGGAGGGGTAGAGCTAGGGGAGGGAGAGGACGTGAGGAGATGAAGCGGGACAGAAGGCGTCCAGGCAGAGTGGCTGAAATCACACTAGGTCCCACACAGTGAATGCGATTTTCATAATGACGTATCGGTGTTGTGGTAATGTCAAGATGGCGCTGCAACAGAGTTCGTACGCCTATCTGTTCACCAGCAGTTAGTCTGTAACATCCGAACTGACCGTGACCTGACCTTGTCCTCAGGAGAAGGAGCTGAAAATGTTCCGTGAGACCCAGCGGGCGGAGGCGCGTCTTCCGAACTGACCGTGACCTGACCTTGACCTGACCTTGACATTTACCTTGACCTTGACCTGACCTTGACCTGACCTTGACCTGACCTTGACCTGACCGTGACCTGACCTTGACCTGACCTTGTCCTCATGAGAAGGAGCTGAAGATGATCCGTGAGACCCAGCGGGCGGAGGCGCGTCTTCCGAACTGACCGTGACCTGACCTTGTCCTCAGGAGAAGGAGCTGAAGATGTTCCGTGAGACCCAGCGGGCGGAGGCGCGTCTTCCGAACTGACCGTGACCTGATCTTGACCTGACCTTGACCTGACCTTGACCTGACCTTGACCTGCCCTTGACCTGACCGTGACCTGACCTTGTCCTCAGGAGAAGGAGCTGAAGATGTTCCGTGAGACCCAGCGGGCGGAGGCGCGTCTTCCGAACTGACCGTGACCTGACCTTGACCTGACCTTGTCCTCAGGAGAAGGAACTGAAGATGTTCCGTGAGACCCAGCGGGCGGAGGCGCGTCTTCCGAACTGACCGTGACCTGACCTTGACCTGACCTTGACCTTGACCTTGACCTTGACCTTGACCTTGACCTTGACCTTGACCTTGACCTTGACCTTGACCTTGGCCTGACCGTGACCTGACCTTGACCTTGACCTTGACCTTGGCCTGATCGTGACCTGACCTTGACCTGACCTTGTCCGCAGGAGAAGGAGCTGAAGATGTTCCGTGAGACCCAGCGGGCGGAGGCGCGTCTTCCGAACTGACCGTGACCTGACCTTGACCTGACCGTGACCTGACCTTGTCCTCAGGAGAAGGAGCTGAAGATGTTCCGTGAGACCCAGCGGGCGGAGGCGCGTCTTCTGAAGCAGGAGGTGGAGCGGCGGCCTCGCGTCGAACGCAAGGAAGCGCTCCGGACGGGCAGGGAGAAACTGGAACTGGAACATCAGGTGAGGCGCCTGAACTGGTGGTGGCAGGGCGTGGGTGGCAGGTGAGGCGCCTGGACTGGTGGCGCGTGGGTGGCGGGGCAGCGGGCAACATATAACCTCGGAGTGGCGGCGCCCTAAAACCCCAAATACACCGACACGGTCCGGGGCAGCGGGCACCATATAACCCCGGAGTGGCGGCGCCCTAAAACCCCAAATACACCGACACGGTCCGGGACAGCGGGCACCATATAACCTCGGAGTGGCGGCGCCCTAAAACCCCAAATACACCGACACGGTCCGGGGCAGCGGGCACCATATAACCCCGGAGTGGCGGCGCCCTAAAACCCCAAATACACCGACACGGTCCGGGACAGCGGGCACCATATAACCCCGGAGTGGCGGCGCCCTAAAACCCCAAATACACCGACACGGTCCGGGGCAGCGGGCACCATATAACCCCGGAGTGGCGGCGCCCTAAAACCCCAAATACACCGACACGGTCCGGGACAGCGGGCACCATATAACCTCGGAGTGGCGGCGCCCTAAAACCCCAAATACACCGACACGGTCCGGGGCAGCGGGCACCATATAACCCCGGAGTGGCGGCGCCCTAAAACCCCAAATACACCGACACGGTCCGGGGCAGCGGGCACCATATAACCCCGGAGTGGCGGCGCCCTAAAACCCCAAATACACCGACACGGTCCGGGGCAGCGGGCACCATATAACCTCGGAGTGGTGGCGCCCTAAAACCCCAAATACACCGACACGGTCCGGGACAGCGGGCACCATATAACCCCGGAGTGGCGGCGCCCTAAAACCCCAAATACACCGACACGGTCTGGGGCAGCGGGCACCGTATAACCTCGGAGTGGCGGCGCCCTAAAACCCCAAATACACTGACAGGGTCCGGGGATACTGTTGTGATGTACTGGCGCAGCTGGATATCATGCGTGGCTATCACCATGATGTTGGTGTGTGGTGATCGTTCTCGACGGCATACAGACGTCTCACTGTCGAAAACACCAATTAAAACAAAAGCTGCTCAGAAATAAGAATAAAAAAGCAGCTCGATGGTTAACCCGTTTGTGACCAATGTTTCCATTTGGGAACGTAACTTTTTGCTCGGAACTTGTGTTCTCTTGCACTCTTGCTCGGAAACTATTGATCTGGGAGCATTGTGCTTCTGAGAGCTGGTAAAACACATCCAAAACTAAAATCTAGCAATCATTATTTTTAAGCTATTTTGACATTACGATCGTTACAATCCTTACCAAAAAGTTATATCTCCTCATATGCTCGGGCACACATGGGTTAATCATTCACTGATTATGGTGATCTTAAATCATCCCATCAGCCGTGTAACCCAGGGTGGTCATGTATCACGTTGCGTCAAGTTGTATCGTTTGTATACTACTTACGATGTGGGTCCTGTGGTGAACTTCACGCTGAACGTCTCGCTGTGTTGTGCTGTTGCCTGGCAGGAGAAGGAGCAACAGTTTATCGAGCGCCTGAACGACTCGCACGAGGCGTCTATGCGGCGACTCGACGAGCAGCACCGAGCCTGCACGGCCCTGCTCGAGAAGCAGTGTCTCGAGCAGAAACAGCAGGTTGGTACCGATCCGCCGCCGCTGCGTTATCAGCACAATGTGGAGTCACTGCGGTGAAGTGGTCCTCTGGCTCTGATGATGTTGATCCCGGGTTGCTACCAGGGTTAGTAGAAGGCTAGAAGGCGTTTTTACTTGATAGCACATTAACAATTTGAAACCTCTACTGCTTAAAGCCAGGTATGTAGCACGACCCGAATAAGAATAAACTTCCGCTTAGATACGATAGTTGAGATGTAGGAGCTTCTCCAACTAAAACAACACCTCCAAAAGCTGCAGCTAATTTGCTCTTTGGCGCCCTGCTGGTCCGCCCGCTGACTTGCATGTATCCCCAGCTGCTGCGAGCCAAGGAGTCTGCCCTCTGGGAGATGGAGGAGCGACACATCCAGGAGCGCTTCCAGCTGAACAAGCAGCTGGTCAAGGAGGTGTTCTTCCTGCAGCGCCATCAGGTGGGTGCGGCACCGGTGACCGGCCGCGCCGCCGCTGCTCGTTCGACAGGAGCCGTGTAAACCTGGCGCCGTTTCAGGCGGTGATGCCCCCTACAGTTGCGGGTTAGACTGCTGCTTGAAGGTCGGTGTGCGCGTTGGAGTGGACGTGATTGAGTTGGAGTTTGGGCTTAAGTGAGGATTTGCCGCGCTGTTGGGCAGTGTTGTGTCTTGTGTTGTTAAATGTCTTGTGATCACATTTAGCTTGGTCTTGACGTTCGAGTGTGGGGTGTTGTGCCCCGTCACTGGCTTGCGGCTCGCAAGCGATATAGGCTGTTACATTGCCATGTTACATTGCCGGGCCTTGTAATCACATAGCACACAAGCCGGTAGTCATTGCGCGCGACCTGGGCACCAACTGAGTACTGACCCAAGTAGTCGTGCCCTAAAACCCCAATAATCAAACATGCGAACTGTGCCGGACCGACCGTCCTGTACCCCGTGTCCACTCTCGGTCTACACCTCCTGACCTCTCGACCTTCCCGCCTCCTCGGTATCTCCCGACCTCTCGACCTTCCCGCCTCCTCGGTCTACAGTCGGTATCTCCCGACCTCTCTACCTTCCCGCCTCCTCGGTATCTCCCGACCTCTCTACCTTCCCGCCTCCTCGGTACCTCCCGACCTCTCTACCTTCCCGCCTCCTCGGTACCTCCCGACCTCTCTACCTTCCCGCCTCCTCGGTATCTCCCGACCTCTCCACCTTCCGGCCTCCTCGGTATCTCCCGACCTCTCTACCTTCCCGCCTCCTCGGTATCTCCCGACCTCTCTACCTTCCCGCCTCCTCGATATACAGTCGGTACCTCCCAACCTCTCGACCTTCCCGCCTCCTCTGTCTACAGTCGGTATCTCCCGACCTCTCTACCTTCCCGCCTCCTCGGTATCTCCCGACCTCTCTACCTTCCCGCCTCCTCGGTATCTCCCGACCTCTACCTTCCCGCCACCTCGGTATCTCCCGACCTCTCTACCTTCCCACCTCCTCGGTATCTCCCGAGCTCTCTACCTTCCCGCTTCCTCGGTCTACAGTCGGTACCTCCCGACCTCTCTACCTTCCCGCCTCCTCGGTATCTCCCGACCTCTCTACCTTCCCACCTCCTCGGTATCTCCCGAGCTCTCTACCTTCCCGCCTCCTCGGTCTACAGTCGGTATCTCCCGACCTCTCTACCTTCCCGCCTCCTCGGTATCTCCCGACCTCTCTACCTTCCCACCTCCTCGGTCTACAGTCGGTATCTCCCGACCTCTCTACCTTCCCGCCTCCTCGGTATCTCCCGACCTCTCTACCTTCCCGCCTCCTCGGTATTTCCCGACCTCTACCTTCCCACCTCCTCGGTATCTCCCGAGCTCTCTACCTTCCCGCTTCCTCGGTCTACAGTCGGTACCTCCCGACCTCTCTACCTTCCCGCCTCCTCGGTATCTCCCGACCTCTCTACCTTCCCACCTCCTCGGTATCTCCCGAGCTCTCTACCTTCCCGCCTCCTCGGTCTACAGTCGGTATCTCCCGACCTCTCTACCTTCCCGCCTCCTCGGTATCTCCCGACCTCTCTACCTTCCCACCTCCTCGGTCTACAGTCGGTATCTCCCGACCTCTCTACCTTCCCGCCTCCTCGGTATCTCCCGACCTCTCTACCTTCCCGCCTCTTCGGTATCTCCCGACCTCTACCTTCCCACCTCCTCAGTATCTCCCGAGCTCTCTACCTCCCCGCTTCCTCGGTCTACAGTCGGTACCTCCCGACCTCTCTACCTTCCCACCTCCTCGGTCTACAGTCGGTATCTCCCGACCTCTCTACCTTCCCGCCTCATCGGTCTACAGTCTGTATCTCCCGACCTCTCTACCTTCCCGCCTCCTCGGTATCTCCCGACCTCTCTACCTTCCCACCTCCTCGGTATCTCCCGGCCTCTCTACCTTCCCGCCTCCTCGGCATACACTGGCCTCGGTATCTCCTGACCTCTCGACCTTCCCGCCTCCTCGGTATCTCCCGACCTCTCTACCTTTCCGCCTCCTCGGTATCTCTCGACCTCTCGACCTTCCCGCCTCCTCGGTATCTCCCGACCTCTCTACCTTTCCGCCTCCTCGGTATCTCCCGACCTCTACCTTCCCGCCTCCTCGGTATCTCCCGACCTCTCTACCTTCCCGCCTCCTCGGTATCTCCCGACCTCTCTACCTTCCCGCCTCCTCGGTCTACAGTCGGTACCTCCCGACCTCTCTACCTTCCCACCTCCTCGGTCTACAGTCGGTATCTCCCGACCTCTCTACCTTCCCGCCTCCTCGGTATCTCCCGACCTCTCTACCTTCCCACCTCCTCGGTATCTCCCGACCTCTCTACCTTCCCGCCTCCTCGGTATCTCCCGACCTCTCTACCTTCCCGCCTCCTCGGTATCTCCCGACCTCTCTACCTTCCCGCCTCCTCGGTATCTCCCGACCTCTCTACCTTCCCGCCTCCTGGGTATCTCCCGACCTCTCTACCTTCCCGCCTCCTCGGTATCTACCGACCTCTCTACCTTCCCGCCTCCTCGGTATCTCCCGACCTCTCTACCTTCCCGCCTCCTCGGTATCTCCCGGCCTCTCTACCTTCCCGCTTCCTGGGTATCTCCCGACCTCTCGACCTTCCCGCCTCCTCGGTATCTCCCGACCTCTCTACCTTCCCGCCTCCTTGGTATCTCCCGACCTCTCTACCTTCCCGCCTCCTCGGTATCTCCCGACCTCTCTACCTTCCCGCCTCATCGGTACCTCCCGACCTCTCTACCTTCCCGCCTCCTCGGTATCTCCCGACCTCTCTACCTTCCCGCCTCCTCGGTACCTCCCGACCTCTCGATCTTCCCGCCTCCTCGGTATCTCCCGACCTCTCTACCTTCCCGCCTCCTCGGTATCTCCCGACCTCTCTACCTTCCCGCCTCCTCGGTACCTCCCGACCTCTCTACCTTCCCGCCTCCTCGGTATCTCCCGACCTCTCTACCTTCCCGCCTCCTCGGTATCTCCCGACCTCTCTACCTTCCCGCCTCCTCGGTATCTCCCGGCCTCTCTACCTTCCCGCTTCCTGGGTATCTCCCGACCTCTCGACCTTCCCGCCTCCTCGGTATCTCCCGACCTCTACCTTCCCGCCTCCTTGGTATCTCCCGACCTCTCTACCTTCCCGCCTCCTCGGTATCTCCCGACCTCTCTACCTTCCCGCCTCATCGGTACCTCCCGACCTCTCTACCTTCCCGCCTCCTCGGTATCTCCCGACCTCTCTACCTTCCCGCCTCCTCGGTACCTCCCGACCTCTCGATCTTCCCGCCTCCTCGGTATCTCCCGACCTCTCTACCTTCCCGCCTCCTCGGTATCTCCCGACCTCTCTACCTTCCCGCCTCCTCGGTACCTCCCGACCTCTCTACCTTCCCGCCTCCTCGGTATCTCCCGACCTCTCTACCTTCCCGCCTCCTCGGTATCTCCCGACCTCTCGACCTTCCCGCCTCCTCGGTATCTCCCGACCTCTCTACCTTCCCGCCACCTCGGTATCTCCCGACCTCTCTACCTTCCCGCCTCCTCGGTACCTCCCGACCTCTACCTTCCCGCCTCCTCGGTATCTCCCGACCTCTCTACCTTCCCGCCTCCTCGGTATCTCCCGACCTCTCTACCTTCCCGCCTCCTCGGTATCTCCCGACCTCTCTACCTTCCCGCCTCCTCGGTATCTCCCGACCTCTCTACCTTCCCGCCTCCTCGGTATCTCCCGACCTCTCGACCTTCCCGCCTCCTCGGTATCTCCCGACCTCTCTACCTTCCCGCCTCCTCGGTATCTCCCGACCTCTCTACCTTCCCGCCTCCTCGGTATCTCCCGACCTCTCTACCTTCCCGCCTCCTCGGTATCTCCCGACCTCTCGACCTTCCCGCCTCCTCGGTATCTCCCGACCTCTCTACCTTCCCGCCTCCTCGGTATCTCCCGACCTCTCTACCTTCCCGCCTCCTCGGTATCTCCCGACCTCTCTACCTTCCCGCCTCCTCGGTATCTCCGGACCTCTCTCCTTGCCGCCTCCTCGATATACACTAAGACTGACCCGTACTCTGCCTACTCTGCCTTACCCGCGCTTCTCAGATGTTGGCGCGCCACACCAAGGAGCTGGAGCACGTACGGAGGATGGGCGCCCGTCGCATGGAGGAGCTCCTCCGCCAACAGGCCGGCGAGAAGCGCGCGCTGCCCAAGCGGATCCGCGTCGAGCGGAAGACTCGTGAGCTCATGTTCCGCGAGAGCCTGCGGATTGGCGCGCCGCGGATCAGCGTGACTGAGGCGGAATCCAACGGCCGGGACCCGCTCAAGGCGTTTCAGGACCAGGAGGGGAAACGGTGCGTGGCTGGGGAGAGCCGAGGGGGGGGGGGGTAGCTCCTGTCGTGTCTGAGTGGGGAAGAACCAGGTAGACACTGTATGTGACTGGGGATAGGAGAATGAAAGGCGCCTTGTGTTGTGTCTGGGTAGGGTAGAAAAGGGCGATGTCCCGTGTTAAGATAGTGCGTTGCAATCACGCCCTGGCTTTGGCCGGTCCCCGGGATAGAATTCGGTGACAGACAGCTGTCTGCCTGGCCTGACATGACATGACATGACATGACATGACGTGACATGACATGACGTGACATGACATGACATGACATGACATGACGTGACATGACATGACATGACGTGACATGACATGACATGACATGACGTGACATGACATGACATGACATGACGTGACATGACATGACGTGACATGACGTGACATGACATGACATGACGTGGCATGACATGACGTGACATGACATGACATGACCTGACATGACGTGACGTGACATGACATGACCTGACATGACATGACGTGACCTGACATGACATGACATGACGTGACATGACATGACATGACCTGGCCTGACCTACTCGGTCGTCTGCAGGTACAAAGCAGAGCAGGCGCGGTTCCACCTAACCTGACCTAGCCTGAACTTATTTGCAGGTACAAAGCGGAGCAGACGCGGTTCCAGCTGAAGCAGAAGCGGAAGCAGGAGGAGCTGACGGCGATCAGCGAGGCCGCCATCAAAGAGCTGGAGCAGGTCCATAACGAGAAACGTGAGTCATTCCGACGTCAGCGTCACTGGCAGCAGACGTGCATTGCGCCGTCAGCGTCACTGGCAGCAGACGTACATTGCGCCGTCAGCGTCACTAGCACCAGACGTACATTGCGCCGTCAGCGTCACTAGCAGCAGACGTGCATTGCGCCGTCAGCGTCACTAGCAGCAGACGTACATTGCGTCGTCAGCGTCACTGGCAGCAGACGTACATTGCGTCGTCAGCGTCACTAGCAGCAGACGTGCATTGCGTCGTCAGCGTCACTGGCACCAGACGTACATTGCGTCGTCAGCGTCACTGGCAGCAGACGTACATTGCGCCGTCAGCGTCACTGGCAGCAGACGTACATTGCGTCGTCAGCGTCACTGGCAGCAGACGTGCATTGCGCCTGGGTCCGTGGGCGTTAGCTGGTGGCCGTGCGACCGAGACCCAACAGGTCAGTAAGAGCAGAACGTCTTCAAACCATTACCTGACGTGGCAGTCGACAGTTTAGTCACAGTTGAGCAATCACACCACAGCAATCCCGAGTCGAGTACAACCCTCCTGCAACAATATGTGGTTGCATCTCGTTGTATCGTTGTGTCGTGCTGACATGTTACCTGATTGCCTTAGGTCGGATGCTGATGGACCATGAGACGGCCAAGCTGCGGTCGGCCGAGGAGGCGCACCAGACCGAGATGCGAGAGTGGCGGCAGGAGCTCAAGCCGCGTAAACAGGTAACGACGGGTGCGGCGGCCGCTGGCTGCGGGCTCTGCAATCTGGTCTGGGGAGACGCGTGGCCGGGCCAGAGTGGAGGCGACGGCTGGCCGTGGCTGCGGGCTCTGCAATCTGGTCTGGGGAGACGCGTGGCCGGGCCAGAGTGGAGGCGACAGCTGGCTGCGGGGTCTGCAATCTGGTCTGGGGAGACGCGTGGCCGGGCCAGAGTGGAGGCGACGGCTGGCCGTGGCTGCGGGCTCTGCAATCTGGTCTGGGGAGACGCGTGGCTTGGTCAGAGTGGAGGCGACAGCTGGCTGCGGGCTCTGCAATCTGGTCTGGGGAGACGCGTGGCCGGGCCAGAGTGGAGGCGACGGCTGGCCGTGGCTGCGGGCTCTGCAATCTGGTCTGTGGAGACGCGTGGCCGGGCCAGAGTGGAGGCGACGGCTGGCTGCGGGGTCTGCAATCTGGTCTGGGGAGACGCGTGGCCGGGCCAGAGTGGAGGCGACAGCTGGCTGCGGGCTCTGCAATCTGGTCTGGGGAGACGCGTGGCCGGGCCAGAGTGGAGGCGACGGCTGGCTGCGGGCTCTGCAATCTGGTCTGTGGAGACGCGTGGCCGGGCCAGAGTGGATGCGACGGCTGGCTGCGGGGTCTGCAATCTGGTCTGGGGAGACGCGTGGCCGGGCCAGAGTGGAGGCGACGGCTGGCTGCGGGGTCTGCAATCTGGTCTGGGGAGACGCGTGGCCGGGCCAGAGTGGAGGCGACGGTTGGCCGTGGCTGCGGGGTCTGCAATCTGGTCTGGGGAGACGCGTGGCCGGGCCAGAGTGGAGGCGACGGCTGGCTGCGGGGTCTGCAATCTGGTCTGGGGAGACGCGTGGCCGGACCAGAGTGGCGGCGACAGCTGGCTGCGGGGTCTGCAATCTGGTCTGGGGAGACGCGTGGCCGGGCCAGAGTGGCGGCGACAGCTGGCTGCGGGGTCTGCAATCTGGTCTGGGGAGACGCGTGGCCGGGCCAGAGTGGAGGCGACGGCTGGCTGCGGGGTCTGCAATCTGGTCTGGGGAGACGCGTGGCCTGGTCAGAGTGGAGGCGACAGCTGGCTGCGGGGTCTGCAATCTGGTCTGGGGAGACGCGTGGCCGGGCCAGAGTGGAGGCGACGGCTGGCTGCGGGGTCTGCAATCTGGTCTGGGGAGACGCGTGGCCTGGTCAGAGTGGAGGCGACAGCTGGCTGCGGGGTCTGCAATCTGGTCTGGGGAGACGCGTGGCCGGGCCAGAGTGGAGGCGACGGCTGGCCGTGGCTGCGGGCTCTGCAATCTGGTCTGGGGAGACGCGTGGCCGGGCCAGAGTGGAGGCGACGGCTGGCCGTGGCTGCGGGGTCTGCAATCTGGTCTGGGGAGACGCGTGGCCGGGCCAGAGTGGAGGCGACGGCTGGCCGTGGCTGCGGGGTCTGCAATCTGGTCTGGGGAGACGCGTGGCCGGGCCAGAGTGGAGGCGACGGCTGGCCGTGGCTGCGGGGTCTGCAATCTGGTCTGGGGAGACGCGTGGCCGGGCCAGAGTGGAGGCGACGGCTGGCCGTGGCTGCGGGGTCTGCAATCTGGTCTGGGGAGACGCGTGGCCGGGCCAGAGTGGAGGCGACGGCTGGCCGTGGCTGCGGGGTCTGCAATCTGGTCTGGGGAGACGCGTGGCCGGGCCAGAGTGGAGGCGACGGCTGGCCGTGGCTGCGGGGCCTGCAATCTGGTCTGGGGAGACGCGTGGCCGGGCCAGAGTGGAGGCGACGGCTGGCCGTGGCTGCGGGCTCTGCAATCTGGTCTGGGGAGACGCGTGGCCGGGCCAGAGTGGAGGCGACGGCTGGCCGCTGGCTGCGGGCTCTGCAATCTGGTCTGGGGAAACGCGTGGCCTGGTCAGAGTGGAGGCGACAGCTGGCTGCGGGGTCTGCAATCTGGTCTGGGGAGACGCGTGGCCGGGCCAGAGTAGAGGCGACGGCTGGCCGTGGCCGCGGGGTCTGCAATCTGGTCTGGGGAGACGCGTGGCCTGGTCAGAGTGGAGGCGACAGCTGGCTGCGGGGTCTGCAATCTGGTCTGGGGAGACGCGTGGCCGGGCCAGAGTGGAGGCGACGGCTGGCCGTGGCTGCGGGGTCTGCAATCTGGTCTGGGGAGACGCGTGGCCGGGCCAGAGTGGAGGCGACGGCTGGCCGTGGCTGCGGGCTCTGCAATCTGGTCTGGGGAGACGCGTGGCCTTGGTCAGAGTGGAGGCGACGGCTGGCCTCTGGCTGTCGAGTGTAAACTGAACGTGGCGTAATTTTCTGAGCGTCAGTCAATCTGCCCCTTTAGAACCATGATGGATTATGGTGGTATGGCGGATTATGGTGAAACGATAGGGTTGGCCTTCTGAACAACTTGTGTCAGTATTTGTCTTGGTTTGTATGATGATTTATTTGACACCCTGCCGTGTCCTAACCGCCGCGTCCGCCTGTGCCCATCAGAAACTGGAGGACGAGTTCTCTGCCGAGCTGGAGGAGCGGGAGCAGTTCTACGCCGACCCGTCGGTGGGCGGCCGGCACACCACGCCGCTGGTGGACGGCACGGCCAGCGTGGGACGGGCCAGCACCAGCAGCGCTGGGCGCAGCTCGGCCAGCGGCGGCCGCGCCAGCAGCGGCAGTGTCGGCCGTGCCAGCACCGCCAGCGGCCGGTCACACTGAGTGGGGACGCGGACCGCATAGTTCGCGACCGGCAAGGCTGTCGGAACCAGACAGTCAAGATGGCCTGGACTGTGGAGTTTACCGTAGCCGCACCAGGACGCGTGGCTGATGGCGAAGCGTGGCTGGTGCAGCCAGAGTAGTCAAGTTACCGAGGAGACCGGGACCGCGGCTAGACGCGCTGGCGAGGCGTGTGAGCGTGAGATGTGACGTGAACCGCACAGTGTCCCCGCTCGACTGGTGTACTGGCCGCGGTCGTGCGGTGACGTGGTGTCGCGGTCATGCGGTGACGGACTTGGGGAAGTGTGAGGGAGTGTTGAAATCGTCAGCGGAGTGACTGAAGTCACGTGAGTGGACGAGTCCTGGACTGTGTCGGTGGACTCTGTCTCACGGGGAGAGAGTGTGGAGGGGTGTTCCGCCCTAGCTGGTGCTGTGCTGGCCCATGCGGGCCGGGCCGAGGGGGCTATGGGATAGAGGGTCGTGAGAAACAGTGGGTGAGTGAAGTTCAGCGGCGGTATGAACGCCGCGACGGTGTGATGGCTCTAGTCGAAGGCTCGCCGCGCCGGCGGGCGGGCGCTAGTCTGGGCGGAGGGCCGGGTCGTCTGCGCGGCACCGGCTGCTCTAGTCGGGTATTCTGGGCGGCGGACGGCTAGGAGGGCGCTCCTAGTGACATACTCCGCCCCGCCCCCGCCCCCGCCCCCGCCCCCGCCCCCGCCCCCGCCCTGCCGCTGGTGCCCCGCAGTGCGTGGTGACGCCGGCAGTGGCGGGTTTCGTGCCATGTCTTCAGGCCGGCTGTGACCTGACCTTACAACGATGAAGGGCGCGAGCCTCTGGCGGCCGCCGGTAGCGCCTCTGGCGGCGGCGGCCGACAACCGGCAATCAACTACAAGACGGTGCTTTTTCTGGAATCGAGCCAATATATCGCATATCTCGCGTCTGCAATAGTGAGAGTGATCGCCTCAGTGATATCAGCGCGTGTTTAGATAATTGTCCGTGCTTGTGATACGCCGTGTCATCAACGCATTTACATACGAGTGGTTTGTAGTCGAATTTGATAGCTGATCTATAGCATGATGGGTGATTATGCGTACACGAATGGACCCGTAGCTTTAGCTTTAGCTCGGCTTGCGGGCGCGGAGCGGGAGGGCGGGTTTTGTCGCGCCGTGCCCCCGGGGCATTCTGTGTCAGCCATATATATGTATATATATCTGGGCGCCGACGCACGCCTTACGACACGTGTTGCTCATTCGGGTGTCTTCCGGCCGGCGGCGGCGCTGCGCTGCGCCACCGACGCCGGCGTTTCATAATAAAGACTGGTGGTCGTACATGGGCTGTTTCGGCTGTTCCCCGGTGTGCTGTAGTGCAGATGCCTGCTGAAGGGTGCCAGCGATTGATGATGTTGATTGTGCAGACATCGGATCCTGCGGACGCTGGAGACGTCGACTAAAGTTACGGCAGAGAGTATTACTTTTGCACGCTAATGACGGCTTCGAGTCGTTACATTTCTTGACGTGGTTGAACCCGAACTTTGGGTCGCATGTTCCGCAGGTTTCATTTTGGATGTGTGTTGTGTACACTACAAATAGCACGAGAAATGATTTTCCTACAAATAAAAGTGGAAAAATGGACTGAGTTAGTTAACTTGTCCATTACCATTACACCCATTTAGTTGTCGTCCATTACTCATTAGCAGTGTGTTGCATCGTTATTCGCGCACCGGGCGGCGGTATACATAATCAATGTAACATTTTTATTCTGGCTAAGAATGTTTCATATGCTTGCTCGCTTCGATTCCAACTTTGTGCGATTGGCTGCTAATGTGATTATTTGCATCACATTAGCAGCCTATTATTTGCATAAGGATAAGGATGCAGCATAAGGATAAGGAACTTGTTTTGTTAAGATGCGACGACTTTGGCCCGCTCGAGCGACGGGCCATCGCGCAACCTATAGGTTGCGCGATGGCCCGTCGGAGAAGGCATATTGGATAAAGGAGAAGGCATATTGGTAACCGACTCAGAATTGAGTCATGAATCTACTCATGAGTCCAACATTTTTTTGATTATTCATGAGTCGAGTCGATTAAATCTGAAAAACGGCACTTGAGTCAAGAGTCGATTCGATTCAAAATAGCACTTGAGTTAAGAGTCGTCAGTTCTTCGGCTGTGAGTCAGACTTGAGTCGACTCAAACAAATTTGAGTCCGTTACAACAGGGACAGCGAAGGGGGGACGCCCCCTCCCCCTTAGCAAACCAGTTTACACTAGATAAAATGCGATTCTGCTGACACTCGACCCCCCTCCCCCTGGCAACCTCAAGTAAGAATGCAACTTGTGATGATGAGTCAAATTGATTCGACTCAAATATTTGTTTGAGTCGAGTCGATTCTTTTAACAGCACTTGAGTCAAGAGAAGAGACGATTCATTTTTTTCAGCACTTGAAGTCAATAGTCGAGTCAGTTCTTCGGCTGTTGAGTGTTGAGTCAGACTTGAGTCGACTATTTTTTTTTTAGTCGTTACAGGTCTAGGAGAAGGTATAAAGTGGGGCGAAATGGAACGACAAAATGGACCGGGCGACCATTCATGGCATACAGTGTCATTTCGCGTAGGGTGAAGCCGAGAGAAGGGACCAAGCCAGCAGACGGACACCGTGGGGCGGCTCTGTTACCACCAAATGCCCAGTGTCCATGACAGCCACCATTGACGGAGAATGGAGGATCGGTGTCGGGAGGATACAAATCGATTTGACCAAGAGTGAATCAAGAGTTTTGTATTTAGTTATCAAAGTGAAGTTACTTTACGAGTTGTTGCTTGTAGTCTTGTGGACTAAATTGCAATGTTTGACTGTCTTTTGTCTGTCTTCTTGTAACAGTGGGAATTTCACCTCCATTTGCAGCAAATTAGTATTACATTCCATCAGCTGTTTGGAAACCTGGTTATGCTGCAAAAATGACGCGTTTCATTCATTTAATTCCCCTTATTTGCACACGTTTTCGAGAACACACGTACAATTATTGTGCATATTTACTTAAATATGTCTAACAAAAATTGTATGCAGTAAAACATATGAAACATTAATAATATCGTTTGAAGTCTTTTTAATAATTTTTAATGCGCCTTAGTTCATTAGTTCATATTACGCAAACATAAATTGTGTATGGACATTACAGTCGCGCACTGCAAACCTCTGGATGTTGGAGGTGGAGGGCTCACTTACATCTTAATTATATATATTTGTACATTATTATTTTTAAATAGGCTCAAAATGCCTCTTATTGTTGTTTCTGGTTTTCCTGCATCAGGCAAAACTAAAAGAAGCAAAGAGATGGTGGAATTTCTGAAGAAGGAATGGCCCAAAGATGTTGTCATCATTTCAGAACATGATTTTGTTGAGGATCAAGACAAAAATTACACATACTCATGTAAGAGAATTTCACATTTGACCCTCATGTTGACCATTTGCTAATATAATGTGTGCTGTATTGCTTACTCATGGTGGGTATTGCCTTAAAGGGAAATAATCACCTTTTTCCACAAGAATGGAGTTGGCACCTGAAATCGATAGATGAGGCCAAAATATGATTTAAATTCATCACATTTTGCATATAAAAATTCCTACCAAAAGATATTGGCAGTTTCCTACTGATAAGCGATCCACGCTTATATTGGTCGATACTCAGCAAGTACTCAGTAGCGAATTCAGTAAATTAGCCTCCCTATGCATTGTTATTTATCATGAAGGTATGCAATATGTTTCCTGCACTCTATCTTTTGTGAATGTGCCACAAAATGTATGAACAATCAACAATCATTTGCAAAAAAAATGCTTTGACATTGGCAGTTTAGCTTGGCACCAGCCAGCCGGCCGGTGCTTTCCAATAGTGGAGGGAAAATACTGATAATTAATTTTCCCAAACTTCCAACTTTGAATTGGGGATTAAATATATTTAATTCTTAAATTTAGATAACATTTTAACACCATAACAGTAGCCAAATAAATTGTTGCTAACAAAATCAAAAGGTGATTATCTCCCTTTAAAGCAGTGTCCTAGCATTGGGAAATTTGGACAGAAGACGACACCCCATGGATACTATTTTTCCACTCTTTCCCAAATTTTCCTCTTAATTTTCCACTCCTTATTTTAAAATGTATTGGATAATTTGAACTCTATACTGATTTATAGATGTAATGATGGGACGAGACAGGGAAAGACAGGTTAAAATTGCCATAGGTAATAACTAATTCTGGTGAGCGGGTAACTGGACATTGATAAAGCAGAATACAATGGCTTTTGGTTGAATTTGCCACTCTATGCTTATTTTTAGCCATAATTTTCCATTCCGCACCCAAGCTTTAAAGCAATCCTAGGACCCTGCTTTAAAGGGACTGTTCCACCTCCCCAAAAGTTGTCAAATGTATGCCGCTTGTGGTTCAAAATATGAAGTAATTGCTGCCAAACTCAATTATGACATTTGTTTCTTGCAAACATTGCTAAATTTCATAAAAATGTAAGGTTTAATGGGTTGATGATGTCATATTGAGCTCTTAGAGAGCTACACAGAAATCCTTTACACTGCCAAAGTATGGGCACAATTATTTTGAGATAATTATGGCACTTGGAAACCAAAAAATAATTACCAAACCATTGAAACATAGCAAATATCTCCAAGGTTCACCTTAAAACAAGTTGGCTATCATCACCAGTGGGTAAAGAGAGGTGGCTTCATCAGCTTTAAGACTCTATTCAAATACACATAGGGCTTATTCATTATAATTGTCAAGACCAAGCTCAAATTTATTTTTGATTAGGACCTATGTGGTTGTTTTAACTGCTACCCTACTTAATTTCAATGCAAATCCAACAACATGGCTATCTCAACTCAAAACTAATGTTAATGTGGGACTGTCCCTTTAACAAATGAATGTGTTAAGAGCTGTTGCAGTCATCCAATACAATTTATTTGCAGAATATTTTCATCCTGATTTTAGTGTAGAGTTCAGAAAATATGATGTTCATGCAATCAAATATTAATGGGCTGAATGGGATAAAAATCAATTTACCATGCATTTTTATACTTTTCAGCATCTCAAGTTGAAAAAGACATCCGTGGAGCATTAAAGGGGGAAGTTGTCAGGTAAGAAATAAGCATGTATATATATATATATATATATATATATATATATATATATATATATATATATATATATATGTATATGTATATGTATATGTATATGTATATGTATATGTATATGTATATGTATATGTATATGTATATGTATATGTATATGTATATGTATATGTATATGTATATGTATATGTATATGTATATGTATATGTATATGTATATGTATATGTATATGTATATGTACATGTACATGTACATGTACATGTACATGTACATGTACATGTACATGTACATGTACATGTACATGTACATGTACATGTACATGTACATGTACATGTACATGTACATGTACATATATATATATATATATATATATATATATATATATATAGATATAGATATAGATATAGATATAGATATAGATATAGATATAGATATAGATATAGAATAGATATAGATATAGATATAGATATAGATATAGATATAGATATAGATATAGATATAGATATAGATATAGATATAGATATAGATATAGATATAGATATAGATATATATATATATATATATATATATATATATATATATATATATATATATATATATATATATATATATATATATATATATATATATATATATATATATATATATATATATATATATATATATATATATATATATATATATATATATATATATATATATATATATATATATATATATATATATATATATTATAACAAACCTAAACATAACAAGCTAACTAATTTTTAGTAACAGTGCATTTCCACAAACTCAGTGAATCTGAGATCCAGACTCCTATGATAAGTTTCTGTAATCTTATTTTGCTTTTCCCACACAAAGATTGGTTAGAAGTCGACCAATTTGCTTTGATAATTATTTTATTCTGATCCTTCCCACAGGAAAATAGCCAAAGATGATATTGTCATTATTGATGGCTTGAACTACATCAAGGGCTATAGATACGAGTTGTTCTGTATCAGCAAGAACTGCAGGACTCCACAAGTCACACTCCATTGCATCATAAACCCTGAGCAGGCTTGGGAGTGGAACGAGGCACGGCCAGAGAATCAAAGGTAATTTGTCTCTTTGCATATATTGTGTGGTGACTTACAGCAAGTGCCCATTGGTAGTCTGTGTTCACCTCTGACCTGAGTGTGATCCCACACCAGGTACAGCAAGGCAGTGTTTGATGGCCTGATAATGCGGTACGAAGAGCCAGACAGCCGTAACCGCTGGGACAGTCCGCTCATCACCGTGCAGCCGGACGATCCCACGCCAGGAGAGGCCGTGCTGCAGGCCCTGCGCGCCGCACCCGCACCGAAACCCAACCAGTCCACACAGAACGTGAGTAACCCGCACCGAAACCCAACCAGTCCACACAGAACGTGAGTAACCCGCACCGAAACCCAACCAGTTCACACAGAACGTGAGTAACCCGTACCGAAACCCAACCAGTCCACACAGAATGTGAGTAACCCGCACCGAAACCCAACCAGTCCACACAGAATGTGAGTAACCCGCACCGAAACCCAACCAGTCCACACAGAACGTGAGTAACCCGCACCGAAACCCATCCAGTCCACACAGAATGTGAGTAACCCGCACCGAAACCCAACCAGTCCACACAGAACGTGAGTAACCCGCACCAAAACCCAACCAGTCCACACAGAATGTGAGTAACCCGCACCGAAACCCATCCAGTCCACACAGAATGTGAGTAACCCGCACCGAAACCCAACCAGTCCACACAGAATGTGAGTAACCCGCACCGAAACCCAACCAGTCCACACAGAATGTGAGTAACCCGCACCGAAACCCAACCAGTCCACACAGAACGTGAGTAACCCGCACCGAAACCCAACCAGTTCATATAGAATGTGGGTAACCCGCACTGAAACCCATCCAGCCGACATAACATGAGTAGTGCACCGAAACCCAACCAGTTCATATAGAATGTGGGTAACCCGCACTGAAACCCATCTAGCCGACATACATGAGTAGTGCACCGAAACTCAACCAGTCCATATAGAATGTGGGTATGCTGAAGGAAGGTGTCTGATATTTACTTGTGGTTGCAGCTTTCATGGTCAAAATACTTAAGATGTTCTACCTATCATGCTGCATTGATACACGTGCTATCCATTAATGAAACGTCAAAGACGTCGCTTGTTTCCATGGCAACAATGTCTAGACGCGCAATTATTCCGTGAGTTAGGCGGACGCCCAAACTTCGTCTTTGCAACGAAAAATAGCCCCCTTTGGTTCATCTGGCAATCCGGATCGTATGACCGATTCTGCACCTTCCAGATGTTTATTTTTCCTGTGCGTGCTAAGTATCTAGTTTTACCGTGGATACTTGTTTGCAAGGTTGCTTTGCTACACACAAAGCAGGGAGGTTTCAACTGTATCGGCTCGATTTCACACATGAGCCTTAGAATCGTGAAATGTATTTAATTGTGATTAGTAAATTCATCATGAAATGAACCGCGGTAGGGGAGGTCGCTGATGCGTTAGACATCTGACAGCCCGACTATATTTCAGCCCATGTTGGCGCCCACCAACTTCCTGTTCGAGCTGGACCGCCGGACACAGGAGGTCGTCAAGGTAACGCTCAATGTTCCGCGTATATTCAACGTGGTTTCTGAGCCGAAGCTGGATGGCGATAATGCCAACTCATGGCGATATTGCCATTCAGCCAACTCATGGCTGGATGGCGATATTGCCAACTCGTATCGTGGTGTTTTTGTTTTCTTTAAACTTTTGTGTGTGTTTGTTGAGTGGGACATCGTTACTCGCTAATTATGTTTAAGTTCTGTAATAATTTGATTAAAGGGAGATAAACACCTTTTGATTTTGTTAGCAACAATTTATTTGGCTACCGTTATGGTATTAAAATGATGTGATCTAAATTAAAAAAATTAATAAAATGATTCCCAAATTCAAAGTTGGAAGTTTTGGAAAATTAATGATCAGTATTTTCCCTCCACTATTGGAAAGCGCAACATCTGGCGCGTTTGCATCAATCTGTTCAACGTTGTTGAATGGGCACTTATAAACAAATCGCCGACACTAAATAGGACGCCGTCCGGGGCCAAGCTAAATTGCCGATTTCAATGCACTTTTTCGAATGATTGTTGATTGTTGTGGCGTGGACAATGGACGCAGTACCGTTCCTCCCAGCCGGGCACATCACGTGCCGCCGCCAGACGCCATGCCTGTCCCACATTGCACAATACCGTATACGCGTGTCATGTGGGCGGCTCAGTCTCGGGACCGGTCTGGGGTGAACGGGTCCGCGCCCTCATTTCCCAGTATATATATATATATTTATATATATATATATATATATATATATATATATATATATATATATATATATATATATA
>JAXIVJ010000344.1:157500-180000 GCA_036785665.1 Chirona hameri | reverse complement strand
ATGGAATTTTTGCTGTGGTGCACATTGCAGCTGCTTTTCTGATGTTACCATATGCTGCCATACTGTGAATGGAATTACACGGCACACTGACAGGTACCTACCTGAGTCGAATATTACCTACCTGCATCACTTTTGGTCAAATAATCTTACATTTCCATAATTTATAATTTTGCTCACTGAACAATGAACATCATGACTAGCAAACATATTGATAGAACACCACTGGCGGATACAGTTGCAGTGGAATACCAGTGGGCATAGCCCCTGCCAAATCAGTTGGGCAAACTACGGGGAGGCAATCAAAAAGTTGATCGATCAAAAAGTTGATCGAAGTGGGTGGATCGATGCCCTTATAAGGGCATGCTTGCAGACCTTCAGTAACCCGTCAATATTTGAATAATCAAGCGATGAAATAAACCCAGAACCACAGAATCAGCAAGTAAAAATATGAAACTATGCAGATTATATGAAAGCTACTTAAAATAAAAATAAATGAACGTGCATTCGATGATCTACGGCAATCAACAAATTGATTACGGGCATCTGAAAATTACAGCGGCGATCAACTTTTTGATTGTGCAAACAGCTGGCTAATCAATATACTGATTATGTTAACTTATACTGAAAATGTTATAATGCTAATGTTAATTTTATTGTTAATGTTATACTGGAAAAGCAAGCTGAAATCAAATAATATTAATAATTAATCCAAATGGAATCATCTGATAAATAATTAGTTCACTAGGAAGCATAACAAATGACCTCGATTTGATGAATTTAGGAAATACTTTTTATTTGTATTCAGAAAGACACAAAGACACAGTCAGTGGATACTGGAACAACACTATTTTTGTAGATCAATAATTTTTCTTTCTTTTCTAACAAAAATATGATGTACATAGGCTTTCTTTCGATGTACATGACACGTTTCAGTGTGGGGATGTACCAAAACCAATAAAAATATTGATTGCATGCCCATATTAGGGCATTGCTCCGCCCACTTCGATCAACTTTTTGATCAATCAACTTTTTGATTGCCTCCCCCTAGTTTGCCCAACTGAAATGTGAACAAAATGCAGAAAATTGGCATGTTTCAGCATTTCATATACAATATAAGCAACTTTTATTTGGTGAAATGTTTTGAAATCCTCCTCAGGGTAACGTAAAAGTACAATTTCCTCTTTCAATTTTGTAATGTGTCAAAACCTTCTTTTCAATCTTAAAATAATGGCACGTGGCGCATTTTCCCACTTATTTTTTTTAACAAAAGTATCCGTCATAGGCTTTTGATTACCCAAATATTTTTTCTCCTATTGCTAAACAAATTGCCTTTTGTCTGGCTTATGCTCTTGTGATATTTGAAACGATAATCACAGCATAATTAGTGAATACGTTGATAGGAAAATAGGAACCTGTTGGGCCGTTAGCTGTTGGTAAATGAAATACCATGACGACTCACCTGTACACCGTAGTATAAATCTTTGATTCGCCACACACAACACAGGGTATTCGAGGCATACCTGATTGCTCTTAAATTGAAATTATTGACTTAAAAAGATTCAAACTGGTCAAATGTTGATTGCACTGCGTAACACATCAATCAACAATCAAACATCACGATTCGCGATCATAGAAAATCAAGGTTTCATTCCAAACAAGTACACCCGGCCATAACGAGAGCTGACGTCATCGGTACAAAACTCCATATAAGGGTGGGCCTTACTAAGGCCCAAATTTTAAAATCACAATTGAATTTCTCTTAGACCAGATATCTGTGTTTGTTTTCAATGTTACCCCCCTAAGTTTCGCTCTAAGGCCACTAACTTAGCTATCTCAACTCAAAACTAGCGTTAAGGTGGGAATGTCCCTTTAAGTGTAACCCATTAGTCAATTTTGGCTACAGTGGTTGATTTGTTATCTTGTCTTCACAAGGTAACCACCAAGCACACAATGGAAGCAGTAGTTTAAATTTCAGTTGCAAGGAAATTAAACTGTAACGTATTTGTAATACAGGATTAAACAAATTTCCATATCCCCAAAAAGTTATCATCGTAACTTGGTAAGCATGTCTTGTACGTCTATTACTTTTCATTTTCAGTTGATTATCAGTTACCAGGTTTCAAATTTATTTAATACGCGTCGTGTTATAATAAATAATTTTAAGTCTTAAAAAACTTGCAAATATAAAATGGCTGAAATTGAATTACGATGTAAAAGTTTATTTTTCGTGCCGCACCGTCAACCGTGCCTAAGCAAACAAAGTCTATGGACTCGTGATTCACGGAAGTACCGCAATTCGTTTCCTTAGTCAATTTGATTTGTAAGATTGAACGAGTCATTCTTCAAATGTAGTCCATTTGTTAGATCTAGAACTGCTTCATACTGTTTTCACCTTCTTGTACTGCAAGGACTAGCGATTATGCCAATTATGTTGCAATTATTGTGCTAAATGACATTAGCTGGTACTCATAAGTCATGTCCGGAAAAAATCGTTCCTTTCCCCTTCTTCTTCATCTATGCATACATTTTATCTATTACGCCTGACAGCCAACTTCTGCTTATGGTGATGTTTATCCGTCTTACCGTAGGCAGAGCATTTAGGATGCGGCAACAAGGTATCCCCTCACGCCGACGGCCGAGCCAGGGATTTCGGTAGAGAAGCCTTTGTAGACCGATGTGTGTCTTGCGTTTTTCATCATCATTTAGCATAATGAGAAGGCTGCGTTGGCCACCGGTTCTGATCTACCTGGATTTCCCTTCGATTCATAAGCCCCTAATGAATAAGATGTGTCCCAGATTGCGCACTTAATTCCTGCAGATGCCGTGATGCAAGTTTATGAGATGATGTTTCATCAGCACACGAAGATGATATTGTACACTTAGATGCCGTGATGCTTTATATTAGAGGTTTCCTCATAGCACACGAAGGGGCCAAAGGCATGAGCAAAATATGACTCATATTTGAGTTACAAATGGTACCAGGCATGAATGTGCGCACTATGATGAATTAATGAATGGTCTGCAATCCAGTGTAAGGAATAATTGTATGTTTTACAGTCTGTTTCATTTTACTATTATCTGTACAGTCACTTTAATAATAATTAGAACGGTTATTTTCCAATTCCCATAGAATAACACTCTAGATTGGTTCTTTTTCAGATTCATTTAAGATACATCAGGGTACAATCATGCAGTTGCGTGGAGGTCCTACATTGGTTACAAATTCCTTTCACTCACGATATTAGTTACTGTACCGCTCTCTAAGCCGTACAAGTACATACAATAAACATTAGAAACTGAGCAGCTATTTTGTTGTATTGAATTCCACCGTATACATGACTTATGAAACATCGCTGCTAACGTGATACGTTGTGTGTACAATGCAACCAGGAATAGTGTATTCATGTACTTAAAATAGTTATATTCTACTTCGAATATTTTCATTTCGGTCTCGACAATATCTCACGTAGTTTTCCATTACATTTTAAGACATGCTCTCATATCAATATATTTATCAACCTCCACGGAACGCTCAGTGCCTCTGGTTGTACCCGGACATCAGACAACTCTACAGGACACGGTAACCACTGCAGTTACCTGCGCGAAGGTAACGATGTTTTCTGTGTCAAAGAAGTCCGTATCAGGATAACTTTTGCACAACGTATACCATGGAAAGTCAAAACTTTAATTGGCAGTAATATACAGCGATTTTTTGTTGTTGAAGGAATCATAATTTTCGATGATTTTCATTTCTTCTTCACTTAAATCATAATATCTCTGTTGTGGACATAAATTCAGGTAATTCCTACCGTCCGCATTTTCAGTTTTTTTTTAAAAGTCACATAATTTTACCGTACTATTATAATCATTGTTTTGCGTACATGTCATTATTTCGGCACTTTCAATCACTTTCTACGTATCTACGTCCATTCTCTGTTTTACATTTGTAATGTTCCTGAGCGCGCCTATAGCGATTCAGACCTCTTTCGCAATACGCGCGACTCTAAATGAAAATTTTAAATATCCTCTCAATCCTACCAGTCAATCGACAATTGCTGATTCTGATGACTGACTAACATATATCCTTCGTTACCGATATGTTATATGAAATTTTCGTTTACTCTCTTAATGATTATCCGTCCGTGACCCTATGCTATTCTGTGAATCCCATTATAGTTCCGTACATTTTCCTTGGTTCTTCTTTAGTCAGGTATTTCGTGTATCTGCCCTTATTTTGGCCAATTAACGTGAGTCGACACGTCCTGTTAATCTCATCAATCGTCTAGTTTATGTTACGATATCTGTTTCGGTTTCACAACTTTAGTCAATCACACTGTTGACTCTTGTTATTTCAAGCGTTTAATTTGCTTACTTTCTACTTCTTGTGTTTTTTTTTCTCGTGCCATCAATACTTATTTTGCAATGAATGCGTCATGTTTCAAACAGAATGTATTTGTGTGCCTTCCGATGATGTGAGATAGTGACACAATGTGATGATAATGACATGAACAGGTGATCATGTTAAAAGCACCTGGAGACTATTTTGAATGTTGAATGATGAACGCGACTACAGTTGTATGTGTCGTTGTATGGTTTGTCGTATGGCTGATAGTATGGTTATGTGTTTGAACTTTTAATGTCTGGGTCGACCACGTGTGTTATATACCACGTGTGTATGTGTGTTATATACCACGTTATATACCACGTGTTATGTACCACGTGACCACGTGTGTCATATATTGTTGTATGTATCATGCGATATTCTTTTTTAGGCTTTGTTTTCCACGCATGGACACAATGTACTAAAGGAACGTCCGCCCGTTATCATACCTTCCCAACGTGAGCCATGCCACGATACAACCGCACCGATAACATCAGCTCCCAGCCGCATGTCCCGCCTACCTGGCAGGGCCCGCTCGGCAGCCGGGACGTCTAGCTCCATACACCGTTGCAACATCACTGCACGTGAGTCTGCAGCGTCGGCACTCCGGTCTTCCGGTGGCCACACATCTATACGCAGGTCGGCACTCCGCCAACTCCTGTGCTGAGTGTCAGATCTGCCTAGGCCGCCGGACAAGAAAGATCCGCTGCCGTGCCGTCGCCTGGCCTTCATGCATCGCACACAGCACCCATCCATCACACACCAGCCGATCTCATGACGCCCTACGCCAGCCGTCACAGCCCGTTTCTCGCCCGAGGCCACCGGACCAAGATCTCCGATGTCCTCGACACGTGTGGTGGGACAATCAAGAAATCCGTCAACATCTGCATGACAACTGTAAGGACACCGAGGCGACGCCCTCCGGCTGTCCACCTGCCATCGCACCAGGCCACCACCGCGGAAACTCCTCCGTCCACAGCCCTACAGGCTGATCGGCGACGTCGCCTGGCACCATCAAGTTGTCATGCCCGGATGTCCCACCACTAACACGACGCTGACGGCACACAACAACAAACGTGCCCGTCACAACCTCGGCGTACAACAACGGCGGCAAATTCCACCATGCTGGTCCCGGAGATCGTCTGTGTGCTGTGTGCATGTGATGCCAAGAGGCCGCTTCGTGCAGTATGTTCATCGCGGTGTATTATTATCGGAAGTGTGGTATTGTGTCGCCTCCTATCGTCAGCTCACGGGGGAAGGTGAGGTAATGTGGCGTGGACAATAGACGCAGTACCGTTACTCCCAGCCGGGCACACCACGTGCCGCCGCCAGACGCTACGCCTGTCCCACATTGCACAGTACCGTATACGCGTGCAATGTGGGCGGCTCAGTCTCGGGACCGGTCTGGGGTGAACGGGTCCGTGTCCTCATTTCCCAGTATATATACGCGCGCACCGTACAGTAGTAATACACTGTCCTCCCGGCAACGCTCCTGTGTGTCTCGAGGCGCCACGTCGGTTGAGCACCGAAAATGATCTTCGACATTGTTCATAAAAGTTTGGCACATATTCGCAAAAGATAGAGTGCAGGAAACATATTGCATACCTTCAGGATAAATAACAATGCAATAGGGAGGGTAATCTACTGAATTCGTTACCGAGTACTTGCTGAGTACTGACCGATATAAGCGTGGATCGCTTATCGGTAGGAAACTGCCAATATCTTTCGGCAGGAATGTTAATATGCAAAATGGGATGAATTTACATCATATTTTGGCCTCGTCGATCGATTTCAGGTACTTACTCCATTTTAGTGGAAAAAGGCGATTATCTCCCTTTAAGTTCTTAATAAATGAAGCTATTGCATCCCCATCAAAATATGAATTGCATGCTTTCAAGTGTTGATGTGTTTGACCGCTGTTGGTCACTCTTCCTCTTCCGACCGTCCCGGTCTCCACCTCGGGCACCACGACTCCTACTATCCTCTGTCGTCCCCATCTGCTCACCCTCTGCCAGGCTTCTCTGACACCCCCTCGCCCTTCCAGGCGATCGTGTCGGTGCAGGAGGCTGCGATGGAGGGCGACCGGTTGCCAGTGCCAGGCACTGCAGAGCGGTACGCCGTGCCCTCCACCGGCCGACTGACGCTGGCCCAGCTGTCCCGCTCGCGTCGCCAGTTTGTCTCCTACCTGAAGACGCACCCGGCCGACCCGACCAGCATACCCACCCTGTTTGTACAGTATCTAAACAGCACCGATCGGTGACCCGGACGCAGCTCGGTGGACGAGGGACGAGACTGTCCGTAGCCTCCACAGGAGCTGGGTATTGTGACTGTGTCTGCGACTCAACAGGCCGGGAATATGGCTGGTGGGACTGGGGATTTCAACTGGGATTGAAACTCCAGCAGGTGGGTCGCGCTGAGAGGTGTACGCGGTTGCTGGACGCGTCATTCGGTACCGGCGTTGGGTGGCTGCCAGCCAACACACGGGCAGGCACAGAGCAAACAGGCAAGAGCGGTCGCTTGTTCTTGAAAAGCGTCGTCAGACTGCTATCATTAAGACATGTATGGGGGTGTTAGTCGTTTATTTTCTAAAATACCATGTCACTGTCGCAATATAGCATGCATCTGTGCGAACGATCATCGCGTGAAATGATCTTCGAGTGCCGCAGCCGTCGGTTAACATAGTCGACACGTAAAAGTAAGATGGCGGGCGAAGCGGAAACAACCTGCGTCACGATTGACGCACAACAGCGCGGCGAGGCCGGAGTCGACGCGGCGTTCAACCGGCAAACGACCGACACATAACGTCTCAACGGGCCGGCCGTGTGTACCTCGCGCGTCGGTAAAACGGGAGATAATAGCTCTCTGAAATATACACAAGCACAGCTCTGGCGCCCCTGGACATTAAGTCGGGAGGCGAACTCTCCAACGGACAACAAATTCACATCGCACCGGCCAGAACCGGGCGTCAGTCACCGAGGGCGGAGGCGGAGCTGGGTCAGCTGGTGCCACCCCTAGCGAGGGCAGGGGAGGAGGCAGGACTGGCGGGGCCCGAGGGATCACTTCGCCGGTCTCGTCTGGCTCAGACACGCCCCTTCGGACCGTCCGCAGCACAGCAGCACCGACACCGTCCTCAACACAGCACTGCCCTGACGCCCCGGAGTCGTGCCACTTCCTCTCTCTTCTTCGATTAAACGTATGGACTTATTCGAATGACGCAGCGGCACGGACTGCACGACGGCGGCGCCGCAGTGACTCCCCGCCGCGCAGTGTTCGTCGTCGCTGACGACACGAGCGCCATCTATCACACATCACTGGCGACGCCATCTGTCGCACGCCGCGCGGCAGAAACTGTGCACAGAGGACCGGGCGGTCGCCGAGATGACCGGACGCACAGACCCAGAACGGCCCGGGGCAGCCCGGCGCAGCACCGGAGCGATTCCGGGACACGGCCCGGAGCGTCCCCGGACCCGGACCGGCTCTGGAACGTTAGTCGGGTGGCATGTACATGTGAGGCTGGAACTTTTCCCGGATGTGTGGCCGAACGTCCTCGTCCTGAAACGGAAAGACGGCATTCGAGTCAAGGGAACGCATCGCTTCCGAAGGCTGTGGGCAGCTGCTGCTTTGCAGGCAGACACATGGCACGCCTGGCTAGGCCGGCAACCCAGGCACGTTGAATGAGCACGTGGTGTTAGTGTTGACAGCTCTCGCACAGTTCACCTACATCGCATCAGTACTCTGCTGACTCAATCACGAGCATGGTATGAAACAGAAAAGGCAATTAACCACATGACTGCACAGTTGAAAGCCTCATTAGATGTTCTCAGTTACCAGCAAATGCAAACTGGAAACGCACGTGCCGCGTTCGCTTGCACATCCGCCATTGTGCTCTTCTTGTGTTGCTCGCTCTTCTTACCGAAGTGTGTAGATTTTCTAGGAACGGTATCAGCTTGAGAAGCTCAGAGTCCTCCTTGTCCGTGTACCAGCTCTCGATCGGGATGCCGTTCTCATACTGTCGGGTCGAACAGCTGGGTCAGTGCCGTTACAGTGCTGTACGGCACAGTTAAACACACTGCACCGCGGTCATGAACAGCGGACATAGCAAGACGTGAGAACATCTCAACTGCGAGCAAAATCAGCGCGGCTACCAACGCGTTTAACCTAGCACACGTTTCACACGGATAGAATGTTCATGAACCTCAGACCCGTTTTTGTTTAGAACCTAAATCAGGGTCACTGCGAAAACCGTAGTTCTGTCCCGAAAGCCATAGTTTCTAGCGCAGACTATCGCCATCCTATCGCGGCGAAATCCTGCCGCATCACTCCCTCCCCTATCAGCCACGTGTGTCAGTATCACCCGGCCAGCCGCCGCCGTCGATCCCACCACCCCGTGTCGCCCAGTCCTGAGGGCCCACGCGACACTGAGTAACGCCCCCCCCCCCCCCCCACAGACCCGGCGCCGAGCGTCACCTGATAGCCGTAGGCCTCCGGGGAGTTGTCGACGATGATGGTGCGCGAGAGGTCGCGGCCCAGGATGTTGAGGTCCTTCACGTAGGTGCCGTTCACACACACGCAGTGGTCCCGGAACAAACGGTACCTGGCGGCGGTGAATCGGGCTAAATGTAGACGGTATCCGGCAGGGGTGAATCGCGTTACGGACGAATTACGTAACGGGCCCAAATCGAGTTCGACGCCAGTAGACATCGTACCCGGCCGGAAAAAAACCTAAAAACTGATGTATTGTCGGGCAAGGGTAGATTTTATATCAACGATGAAAATGAATCACGGAACGAATGGAAGTTATATCAGCAAACCAGCAAATTAAAGGTTACATTTACCGCCAATCAGACAAGTGGTGAATCGCTAAAAGATTATTTCTAAAAACTGAGACAAATGTTAACAAACGTAACAAAACACAACTTCGAATCAGAAAATCGGCAAGACAAAGCTATGATCAGAACTAGACAAGTTTCTGCAGTCGGCGCACCCCAACGCCCTGATCATCATCATCAGCAGCAACACCAGCAGCATCCTGTCCACCTACTTGATGAACTTCCTCTCGGGGTCCAGCAGGTTGACCAGCTTGTCGGCATACACCTTCTTGGAGGCGGTGAAGAGGATCACCTCGAACAGCTCCGAGACGCGGTCCAGGAACTCGAGGATGAAGGGGCGTGTGCGCACAAACACCTCGTACGACACGCCTTGGAAGAGGACAGGGAACGTGAAGGAGGCGTCGGCCATATTCTGCAGACTGCAGTGTACCAGCGTCTCGTCCTGAAATGAATACAAAACATATGTTAGAACACTCGGAAACAGTGCGAAACGGCCTGACAAATATAATGTCAATTAGTTTTCTTCGCAACGATAAAATTGTCTAGAAAATGGATCCCATTTTAACAGAAATTAATAATAAACTCGTGCCACGTAAATACGTACAAATACGCGATAACTGTCCGCATGGTTAACGGCAGGTTTCCTCAAGGCACGGGTTCCTGGTCTTCATTTGCATGAGAATACGGCGCCACCCGGCGCAAATTCCGACGTCGCAGATCTTCGCAGTGCCCGACCTCAAACTCCGGTGACTGCCCTTTACGCTCTGGAATGTCTCCTCAACTGCACCATAATCGTATCAGAATCTTCGCCTCCACGGGCCTCGCTCATGCATTCCAACGAGACAGGGGCAATACGACTATGTTACTATCGAGATCAACGCGTCCGGGAAGAATGCAAACGGATGTCAACCTTGACGATACCTAAGGTCAGTAGCGCACGCAGGATTCCATTTCGGGGGGGGGGGGGGGGTCAGAGCCCTAAAAGTGGGCCCCCTTGTGAGTGGGCCCCCACCCGTTTTTAGAAAACTTCGCGGATTTCGGTCACTTGTTTTTGAGCGGGTCCCCTACAGCATGGGACCTGAGACATTATAATTTGCTTGTCAATGTCGTGTACGGAGACTGCGTGTGCTACTGATGTGCGAAGTTTAGGTGCGTGTGCTACTGATGTGCGGTACAACTGTCGAGAGTAAATTTGACGAAATGAGGTAAATGACAACAACAAAAATATATGTTACAGGTTAGACAGGTTAGGCAGGTAAATGACAACAACAATTATATTTTACAGGTTAGGCAGGTTAGGCAGTCCGATCCCCGGTAGTTATGTCATCATCATCATCGTTGGGGTTTTATTGCGCCTCGACTACGTCATTCGCGCCCACCATCATGTTGCCACAAGTTGCCATAAACCATTTCCTGAAGCAACAATGGATAATGTAAAAAATACGTATCAATATCAAATACGCCCGTATCAAGAATTTGCAAAGGATCGGGCCCTGTTGTGACCGGGCCTTCGTTTTGACCGGGCCCTATATCACGTCTTTCCCAGCACCAGGCCCCTGCCTCGATCGGGCCTGACCAACACCGGCCCCTACCAGAAACGGGCCCGCATCAAGAATATGCAAGGACCGGACCCTGTTGTGACCGGGCCCATATCACGCCTTTGTCAGCACCGGGCCCCTGCCTCGATCGGGCCTGACCAAGACCGGGCCCCTACCAGAAACGGGCCAGCATCAAGAATATGCAAGGACCGGACCCTGTTGTGACCGGGCCCATATCACGCCTTTGTCAGCACCGGGCCCCTGCCTCGATCAGGCCTGACCAAGACCGGGCCCCTACCAGAAACGGGCTCGTATCAAGAATATGCAAGGACCGGGCCCTGTTGTGACCGGGCCCCATGCCACGTATTTGCCAGCAACGGGACCCTGCCTCGATCGGAACTGACCAAGACCGGGCCCCTTCCAGAAACGGGCCCGTATCAAGAATATGCAATGACCGGGCCCTGTTGTGACCGGGCCCTCGTTCTGACCGGGTCCCATATCACGCCTTTGCCAGCACCGGGCCCCTGCCTCGATCGGGCCTGACCAAGACCGGGCCCCTACCAAAAACGGGCCCGCATCAATAATGTTCAAGTACCGGGCTCTCGTTCTGACCGGGCCCCATATCACGCCTTTGCCAGCACCGGGCCCCTGCCTCGATCAGGCCTGACCAAGACCGGGCCCCTACTAGAAAGGGGCCCGTATCAAGAATATGCAAGGACCGGGTCCTGTTGTAACCGGGGCCTCGTCCTGACCGGGCCCCATATCCCGCCTTTGCCAGCAACGGGCCTCTACCTCGATCGGGCCTGACCAAGACCGGGCCCCTACCAGAAACGGGCCCCTCAGAAATTTCGGGGGGGGGGGGGTCAGCTGACACCTTTGACCCCCCCCCCCCCCTGCGTGCGCCACTGCGGCTAAGGTCGTGAATCATTGTTTACAAAGCCGGGGGAAGTTCCCCTATATGGTAGCGGGGTTCTTCAGGGTGACCAAAAGTCATTAAATTGATGTAAACATCGTATGTCGTCAGGACATCTGATGAATACACATTTTCTGAATGAGTCATCAGCCAGGGCAAATTTCGAAACGTACGCCTACATTCCCTCCTTCGTTTGGTCAGCACATTGGTAAAGCAGTCTTACACGGATACGATGGGTAGTCCATCCTATGTACTTCGCTTTCTCGCATTGCTCGGCAGGACTAACGCACAATGACTACCGTACCAGGTCGAGGACGAGGGTGAACTGACTACCGTACCAGGACGAGGACGAGGGTGAACTGACTACCGTACCAGGACGAGGACGAGGGTGAACTAACTACCGTACCAGGTCGAGGACGAGGGTGAACTGCTGCAGTACCACCGTACCAGGTCGAGGACGAGGGTGAACTGACTACCGTACCAGGTCGAGGACGAGGGTGAACTGACTACCGTACCAGGTCGAGGACGAGGGTGAACCGACTACCGTACCAGGTCGAGGACGAGGGTGAACTGACTACCGTACCAGGTCGAGGACGAGGGTGAACTGACTACCGTACCAGGTCGAGGACGAGGGTGAACTGACTACCGTACCAGGTCGAGGACGAGGGTGAACTAACTACCGTACCAGGTCGAGGACGAGTGTGAACTGACTACCGTACCAGGTCGAGGACGAGGGTGAACCGACTACCGTACCAGGTCGAGGACGAGGGTGAACTAACTACCGTACCAGGTCGAGGACGAGGGTGAACTGACTACCGCACCAGGTCGAGGACGAGGGTGAACCGACTACCGTACCAGGACGAGGACGAGGGTGAACTAACTACCGTACCAGGTCGAGGACGAGGGTGAACTGCTGCAGTACCACCGTACCAGGTCGAGGACGAGGGTGAACTGACTACCGTACTAGGTCGAGGACGAGGGTGAACCGACTACCGTACCAGGTCGAGGACGAGGGTGAACTAACTACCGTACCAGGTCGAGGACGAGGGTGAACTGACTACCGTACCAGGTCCAGAACGAGGGTGAACTGACTACCGTACCAGGTCGAGGACGAGGGTGAACTGACTACCGTACCAGGTCCAGAACGAGGGTGAACTGACTACCGTACCAGGACGAGGACGAGGGTGAACTAACTACCGTACCAGGTCGAGGACGAGGGTGAACTAACTACCGTACCAGGTCGAGGACGAGGGTGAACTGACTACCGCACCAGGTCGAGGACGAGGGTGAACTGACTACCGTACCAGGACGAGGACGAGGGTGAACTAACTACCGTACCAGGTCGAGGACGAGGGTGAACTGCTGCAGTACCACCGTACCAGGTCGAGAACGAGGGTGAACTGACTACCGTACCAGGTCGAGGACGAGGGTGAACCGACTACCGTACCAGGTCGAGGACGAGGGTGAACTAACTACCGTACCAGGACGAGGACGAGGGTGAACTGACTACCGTACCAGGTCCAGAACGAGGGTGAACTGACTACCGTACCAGGTCGAGGACGAGGGTGAACTGACTACCGTACCAGGTCCAGAACGAGGGTGAACTGACTACCGTACCAGGTCGAGGACGAGGGTGAACTGACTACCGTACCAGGTCGAGGACGAGGGTGAACTGACTACCGTACCAGGTCGAGGACGAGGGTGAACTGACTACCGTACCAGGACGAGTGTGAACTGACTACCGTACCAGGTCCAGGACGAGTGTGAACTGACTACCGTACCAGGTCGAGGACGAGGGTCAACTGACTACCGTACCAGGTCGAGGACGAGGGTGAACTGCTGCAGTACCACCGTACCAGTTCGAGGACGAGTGTGAACTGACTACCGTACCAGGTCGAGGACGAGGGTGAACTGCTGCAGTACCACCGTACCAGTTCGAGGACGAGGGTGAACTGACTACCGTACCAGTTCGAGGACGAGTGTGAACTGACTACCGTACCAGGTCGAGGACGAGGGTCAACTGACTACCGTACCAGGTCGAGGACGAGGGTGAACTGCTGCAGTACCACCGTACCAGTTCGAGGACGAGGGTGAACTGACTACCGTACCAGTTCGAGGACGAGGGTGAACTGACTACCGTACCAGGTCGAGGACGAGGGTGAACTGTGGACTGCTGCGTGTCTTGAGCGGCAGTGCCGGGTGGCGGGCGCGCATCTCCGGCGTCAGCGGCGGCAGGTGCTTGATGAAGTAGTACGCCTCGAACAGGTTCTCGGTAAAGTAGTCAGTCTCCTCCTCCTCCTCCTCCTCCTCTTCCTCCGGCTCTCGGCCGTAGTCGGCCTCCTCGCCTTCCGCCACCGGTGCGCATTCTGACGTACAGACAGGCACGCGTCGGCACGGGACGACAAGGGCACAGTTACACAGAAGGATTGTGATATTCTATGCGCGTCAAATCGAGACATTTTACGTATTTTAATATTTTAGACGTGTCGAATCAGGATGGATTCTGCGCACAGGTGGTGATGTCGGAGAAATGGGCTACTGTGGCCTCCGTGACAAAAACAAAACAGTGGCACGCAGTTGCTGGCAGCACGGACTGGTCTCAACCCGTGACGAGCCCGCTAAACACCGACTGATCGATGGGAGTGCAGTAGCAAGTTTCTCGGGAAACAGGGGGACACCAGAGGGCTGGTCCAGGTTCAGTGCGGAGTCGCTACGACAGACTCTCGTCCCTGAATCCGTTCACGGCTGATTGGCCTCGTTTGTTGATTGGAATTCGAGGGCGCCACGAGTGTTGGGTCAGTTTGAGCCCAGCGGCTCCGGGGCCAGGGGAATACACACTGCAGCTTTTGTGAATAATGGGGTGTCTAGAAGTAATCACAACTCTTATCGGTGAGAAATAAGCCCACTGGTTCTTGCTGGTGCTCCCAGCAGGGGAAATACACAAAGTGAAGCCCTTGCAGACCGCCCTCTCGGAGTCCGATTGCAGGACTGGGTGAACATCGCGTAGGGTCGTTAACTTCCGTCAGACCGGCATAGGAGCCTCACCCGCGCTGTCGGTCGCCGGCGGCAGCGGCGGCCGGCTGTTGTGCTGCTCTGGCGCCACCTGCTGCAGGGGCGGCCGACTGGGGCTGGCCGAGCAGATGAGCCGCCCGTCCGCCGCCCCCGCCCCCGCCCCGGGCCGCTTCAGAGCAGCGTACTGACTGGACGACGCCGGGTCCTCGTTCTCCTGTCACAAAGGAACGCAGAGCATGTGAACAGTGACACAAATTGGAGACGCAGTTACGATCAGATCTTCAACATCTCTGCAAGGGTGAATCCCAAAAAGGTGAATCGGCGTCAGCCATAACCAGGTTTGGGAATAGGTCACCTGGAAGATGTCTTGAAATTCAACCATACGGTGCATCTTGAGCTCAAAACTACGAATATGACTTTGGTTTGGACAGCTGATGGATAATGTGGAGAAAGAAGTAAGTTTCTCTTTGTATTTCACGAGACATCGTACGATGACAGCTGGCGTTCTGGCTCCGCCCCGTTCCGCCTGACGCCAAGTACAGTCTCTGACAAGGGGCCGCCGCGCCGCCAGGGCGGCTGAGTGGATATTAACGATGCGTCGTGATCAGATACTACGTGCCAGAGAGTGTACCTGCCTCCGGCGGCGAGCGTTCATGTCCCGATCGTGGCCCGGAACAGCGGGCATGAAACCGGGCCCACTAGTCCTGTGGCGAAATTACATAACGTAGGGAGGTAATTCTTTCACCACAACCCATTTTTCGATCTGCTCTACAAATCTGCTATCTCAGTCCAAAACCCCATGTTAAAGGTGAACTATTCCCTTTAATCAGTACTTAGTACCTCAGTGACAGACAAAACACCCGGACCTGTGTCCTGACCCGATCACAACGAACTCTGAACACAGGTTGGCTGCTCGGTGATTCGCCTGCAGATGATGATTTGTGCTTACGGGCGCCGCAACTCCCAAGGCCATACGGCGTCCATAATAATGACTCACCTTCAGTCTTCACGTGCCTCAGCTTGCAATGGCAGCGCCTAAGCCTCACCACTGCATACTATCGACATATGCAGTTAGACACACCAAACGGCAGTCGCAAGTCCCTTGAGTACTCGCGGCTAAATTGACCAGACCGTGAGCCTATGGGCACCTTGTATACTTGACCTTGAGGCCACCGCAGCCAGCAGTAACAGCGTAAGCAGTCTGCAGGGCACCACGGGGCACCGTGACACCCTTTCCACCTGCCCCACAGCCCAGAGGCCTGTCCACGGGGTCTGCGGCCGCCGCGGCTCCCGCGGCCAAAAGGGCGGAGCTTAATCGTCAGCCAATCACGAAAGAGCAGATCCGGGAGGAGAGACTCTCTGCGGCTCCTGCGGTTGATCGGGAGCAGCCGCAAAAGAACTTCGACATAAATGGCGCGCGTCCGACAGAGGTTGCGCATTGTTGTGTTGATATCGCAGCTCACTGGTGGTTGTTTGACCAAAAATGACAACTCGTAGTGACTCGTAGATAGTCATGTAGTTGAGTGGTTTTGGAAAACATTGAGGGTTTCCATTGAATTGCCTATTCGTTGCGAACGCTACACGCGTCATTTATCGGACGCCATCAGCGGCCGCAAAGGTGTTCAATGTTGTTCAAATTAAGCTCCGCCTCTTGGCCGCGGGAGCCGCGGCGGCCGCAGACCCCGTGAACAGGCGTCAGGTTACTCACATTGCAGGCGTGGGCGGCCGGCCGGCGACTGCGGCGGCTGGCACTCGGGGTCGGCAGCGGGCCGCGGCTGGCCCGGGGACGGCTCGGGATCCAGGACGCCGAGCGACCCGCCCGGCCACGCCACCGCACCGCTGCCGAAGACGACGGCGAGCCGCGCGGCTTGCTGGCCCGCGGCCGGTTACTCTGGCGGGTCCTCATCGGCCGGTCATCTGGGGGAGATGAGGGAGGTCAAGGTCAGACGCATGTGTCATCTGAAGGTAGCATAGGTCAAGGCCAGTACAGACTACATGTGTCAGCTGAAGGTAGCATAGGTCAATGTCAGTACCTACAGGAGTCATTTGAAGGTAACACAGATCAAAAGTCTTCTACAAGGATGATCTGAAGAGAAGAGCTGGACAAAGCCTGTTGAAGGGTAAGCGTGAAGAGACGGAAAACCAGCTTACCTACAACACACAGATCTACTGCACGACGTCTCATAATAACTCAACTCCCCGGCAGTTCGTGGTTGGCGCAAACCCCCGGCAGTGCGCGTGTTAATATCATCAAAATTAACCCTGCTCGGTCATCGGTGGCCCTAAACACTGTTAGTCACTTTAAGACGTGTTTATTCCAGTATCCTATTAATCGGCACATTCGTTTGTTCTGAGTGAATGCAGGTGTGTATGTTGGCTTTTTAATTGTGTGTTAGATATTAATTCAATTGTATCAAAAAAGATAAGGTGAGGTTATTTTGTGTGTATTCAACCTCACAAAAATACAGTAAAAATCGGTCTCTGTGGGGCAATTTATCTAATACCTGATTTGGTTGGCGCCACTTGAAGCATTTGAACACGTCGAGTCCCAATCTGTCCCAAACTAAACATGCGAGTAGATCTCGTCGAGTTATGAACGAATATGCCATCAGTTTTGTCATATAGGTCACGGGTTTTACCTTTAGGTCAGCAAAATATTGAAAGTGGATTCCCTGTAGTTTGTATCGCATACCATCCGATTCCACTACAGCATCCTACATACCATCCGATTCCACTACAGCATCATACATACCATCCGATTCCACTACAGCATCCTGCATACCATCCGATTCCACTACAGCATCCTACATACCATCCGATTCCACTACAGCATCCTGCATACCATCCGATTCCACTACAGCATCCTGCATACCATCCGATTCCACTACAGCATCCTACATACCATCTGATTCCACTACATCATCCTGCATACCATCCGATTCCACTACAGCATCCTACATAGGAATCCCCGTCATGCCAGCTTTCATCACAATCGAGATAAAAATAATCCGCAGATCTAAGGTCAAGGCCACGATGATAAATACGTCTTTTTAAAACGGTGTATCGTCTAGTGTTAATATTTAGGGTCCGATTCGTTCGCCGTGACCTGTAACGGATTATTCACCGTGACAGCTTTCAACACGTTCAATGAAATTTGCACCGGAGGGCAAAGGTCAAGTGATGGTTAAACTACATGCACCTTTTAACCCGCGACTTACTGGGGGGGGGGGCTATTTTTTGCCCCCCCCCCCCTCCCGTTATTTTTCAATAACTCCTAAACGAACACCGGTATCGTCACCAAACTTGCAGTACCTTGTCTCACATCAATTCTACACATGTTGGCAAAAGGAAAACTATGAGGTCATGATAGGTCAACCGGTAATGACGTCAGAGTGACGTCATGTTCTTCGGTTTTTGTTGCAAAATAATGGTTTGCGGAAAACGCTGTCAAAGATACGATGTTTGATATAAACTCAATTGACTTACATCAAATTACTGACAATAGATCGGGCTATCAAACTGCTATCTCGGATTTTTAGGGTTTTTTAATATAAAATTTGAGAAATCCAAATACATTTTTTTTTTAACAAAATGTTCAAGAAAAAAATCAGAATTATCCAAAAACCGGAATATATGTGATCGAGACGTGTGTGGTGAATATATGTACCAAATTTAAAGTTGATATCTTCAAAAATGACTGACTTATGACCTTTAACCCTATTTGTAACAGGCTCCTGGCTACCCCTATTTGTAACAGGGGGGGGGGGGCGGATTCCGCCCCCCCCCCTCTCTCCCCCGGAGATCTCGAGATCTACCCGTCCGATTTGCAAAAATGAAACGGTGTTTGGTTCCCCTCAAAACGATCTACATTTATAAATAATAATAAATTAAAAAAATCAGATAGGGGGGCAACAGGGGGGCAAAAACTACAAATTTTAGTGGTATTTTTGATCCAACATAGCTTTCATGTTTATCAACCGATTTTAACACAACTAATAGGAATCAATAGATATTGAATTGGAAATTGATATATGACGGTGACGTTTGAAAATTCAAAAATCATTGGCGTGTGCAGGTCACTCAATATGGGGGTGAAGTAAATGCGTAATAAAACCATTTTTTGATGTTGTTTTTTTGATCAATGAAATGGTATGTGATTGAGACATTAGAAAAACAGTTATAAATCATATTTTTGCCATAGGCGGTACCAGGTTAGTGAAAAAGGGGGTAAAATTGGGAAAAAGTATTATCCGCAGACAAGTTGCTACCCAGCACTATAAATATGTTACTGATCGTAGATAGTTCCTTTTTGCATGTTGTACTTCATCATAGGCGTATCCAGGATCCAAACTGGGGCGGCGCAAGACCTTTTGATAAGTATATTATCCGCTATTATGATACTAACTAGTCTACTATTTCACTTACAACTTCAATTAACATTGCTTACCCCCCTTTTTACCCTACCTGGACTCGCCTATTATCTTATAATCGTTCGTAGAGTAGCCTGCGGTGCGTGTTTCATCCGAAAACTGCAGTATGTTATGTCATTGTACGCCTATGCCTCTTAGTTTCCTTGCAATAATATGACCCCCTTTCTTCCATTCCTGAGCGCGCCTCTGCAAAAAAAACTTTATTCTCTTTTCTGGTCTCATATGTGCATATATTAGTATAAGCTAAACGTATATTGCGCCGTTATCGCTGGCATATCGTCATCACCATGTCAGTCACCCCCCTTTTCATGTGCCTGAACACGCCCCTGAAACTCTATATGTAATAAATTATGCAAATAATGGAAGCAGAAGCTATCTTTTATATCTTGATAGCTATAAATGCCCCTTACATTGCTCTATTGGCTTCCCGCCAAGCATTGAATACTTCCTGGAACCCCCCCCCCCCCCCGTTTCAAGCCCCTGAAACCGCCTCTGCCATGCAATTTTTATGATATTTCATTAACATCAACTAATTTGCACTTGTTGCAATCACCGTAAGCCGATGTAACTCCTTCATACTTGATGCAGTTAGGAAGAAACCGTGAAGATCGCATTTCCGTATTATCGCCAAATGTCGCCTCCAAACCCACCCAAAACTGTGCCCTGGAACCGCCTCTGTTCAGGTTAAGAACTCAAAATTTTGACTCCAAATGCGGAGTTCAATTCTATGAAAAGTCCCAAAATTTCATGGGCCTGCTCCCAGCCGTTCTGGAGATATCTGCGAAAAACATGAGGGGGGGGGGGCGGAATCCGCCCCCCCCCCCCCCCTGTTACAAATAGGGTTAAATGACAAAAATCGACCACCTCTCACAGTATTACTATGCATAAAGAACGTTTTAGCGTTTTTGCGTTTTACTTTTATTTATATGGAACAAACAATCTTCTAAGGTCATTGTTCGCGTTCTAGACGAAAAACAAACCTATAAACATGTGTTACAACACCTATTGACCGTAATCTTCAGTTTGACCTCGTGACCTCGGATGACCTTGACCTGACCCAAGGTCATAAACAGCTTAGAAAAGTACTCAGAAGTGTCAAACACACGAATCATACCGATTTACCGACAGCTTACGCGTTTAATAGCGCAATTTTGCGCGACAATTCCATCCATTGAGACCTTCCGACACGGTCAAACATTTTGTACTTGACCTGACCTGTGACGTCATCAGTGACCTCTAGGTCAAAAATATTATGTTTCCCTCAATCAATTTTCCAGGGCTATCGAATGCCGTTTGAATTTTTACATTCGGTCCAGTAGTTCCGGAGATCCGAGGGGGGGGGGGGGCAAAAAATAGCCCCCCCCCCCCCCCAGTAAGTCGCGTTATGAAATATACCCCAGTAACTCGCGGGTTAATTAAGATAGGATACCTAGAAGTTACTTCGTTTGCCGTCCGATTCTAGCAAAACAACCTTCACAGGAGTCTTAAGTTTGCTTTTTTTCTCAAACAGATCACCAAAATCTCCACCAAAGGTCAAAGGTCATGGTTGCGATGAAAAATAGTATTTAGTTAAGACGCATCCTGATTATTTTTCATTTACCGTCAGATTCCATCAAAAACGCTGTGGCAGGCGAATACGCATTGAAGCACTGTATACGATAAAAACACCCTACACGGACATATGGGATTTCCAATTGTGCGCTATTGCTATCGCAATACGCAGGCTGTGTGACACAACTGTAAAACAACTGTGCCCCTGTCTTGCACCTGTCCCTCTGTCTATGCCCCTGCCCTTGTCCTGTGCCTGTCCCTGCTCCTTCCCATGCTCTTGCCAGTCCAGCCCATCCCTGTTCCTGCCCTTTCCCTATTCATAACCAGGTAGGTGCATTCTCTGTCCATGCCCTTCCCTCCCCATGTCATATCCCTTCCTCTGCTCTGCTCCGTCCCTACCCCGACCTTGTCCCTTTCCTTGTCACTGCCCCTACCCTGTTCTGCTCCTGCCCCAGCCCTGTCCCTGCTCTGCCCTATCCTGGCCCTACCTCTATTATGGCTATGCCTTACCCTGTCCTTGCCATGCCCTGTCCCTACCATGCCTGTTCTGCCTCTTCCCCAGCCCCACCGCTAATCTGCCTCTGCCCTGTTCCTGTCCTGTCCTGCCTTTGTTCTGCCCTATACCATACCCTGCCTCTGCCCTGTTCCTGTCCTGTCCTGCCTTTGTTCTGTCCTATACCATACCCTGCCTCTGTCCTGATTATCCTGTTCTGCCTCTGTCATGCCATGTCCTGCCTTGTCCTGTCCTGCCTTGTTCTGTCCAGACTTGTCCTGTCCAGACTTGTCCTGTCCTGCCTTGTCCTGTCCAGACTTGTTCTGTCCCGCCTCCGCCATGACATGACTCTGCCCTGTCCTGCCCTACCCCGCCTCTTCCCTGAACCGCTTCTGCCCTGTCCTGTCTCGCCTCGGCCCTGCCCCGCCTCTGCCACGTCCCGCTTCTTTCCTGTCCCGATTCTGCCCTGCCCTGTGGTCACGCGCAGGCAAAACAGTTGTGACAATGCAGATATATTACCGATGAACTTTATTTTTGTTTCTGCTTTTAGTTGAAACGAAATCAAGCAGTCGCACAAAACAGTTGGGATCAAATCGGCATCCAGAAGTTTGCCATTGTCGACAATGCATTTTGTTTTGTTGCAAATTGTAGTTGCTAAAACAGCTAAAATGCATTTTGGAAATATTTTAAAAAAAATTGGGGGGGGGGGGGGGCAATTGCTCATTTTGCCCCCCCCCCCCCCCCTCCTGGATCCGCCCCTGAAGTGGGGGTGAAATGTGTTCTGTGAGTTCACGGCAGCACTTTATAGTTCCATTTCATACGCCTGACAAGTTGCAAAACGCATCGCAAAAATTCGGTCAGGGCCAGGTCACAGGTGCTAGTGACAGGTACACAGGTACCTGGCACAGGTACCAGGTCACAGGTAGTGGTCATTAAAATGGAAGACATCTTGCCAAGCAGGCATTGTGAGCTGGACTGTTTCAGTTTTGGATGGATGGAGCTTTTCCCAAAAAAAAGTTTGTAAGGAAAATGGCTATTCCAGATCTGGAAAAATGCCAGCTTGGTTGGTGCATATTGCATAACAATCACTGCATATGTGGAAAAACTACCCTATTTTTAGCATTTAAATATCTTCGACTTTGCAAAAGTTGATGGGACAAACAAAGATGGTGGGGCAATGGGCCCACCAACTCTATTGAACTCCATCCGTGCTGTTTTGCATTGTTACACACAAATTGGACATCGTTTTTTTTGTCATGCAGCCTTCTGAGTTAGTATAATGCCATGCCCATTTTGTCGTGCAGGGTGGCTGTCAACATTATTCATAAATACCTACCCTTACAACGGCGGATC